>QRFJ01000608.1:312549-333626 GCA_006176705.1 Cocos nucifera | reverse complement strand
AGTAGAATATATCGCTGCATCAGAAGCTGTGAAGGAAGCATTCTGGGATAAGAAGTTTGCCACGGAGATCGGAGTAATGCCATCAGATGTCATTCCTTTATACTACGACAATAATGGTGCCATAGCCCTTGCTAAGGAGTCGAGGTCTCACCAGAAGTCCAAGCACATCAAGCGGCGATACACCTCATCCGCGATTACCTCGAGAAGGGTTACGTCGAGGTCAAGCGAGTCGACTCCACAGACAATGCGGTGGACCCACTTACAAAGCCATTAGGCCAGTAGAAGATCGAAGCCCACCTTGAGAAGATGGAATTTAGATTTGTAGCCAATTGGCTTTAGGTCAAGTGGAAGTTTGTTAGATATGTGTGCCCTAGAAGCCAGAATTGGCTGACACTTGTAATACACTTCTAGAGGCAAAATTATAATTTTGACTATAAATAATAAAATGGGTTATTTTCTATCACATAAGTGTATTTAGTGTCTGTGATACATCCCTTGAGTTAATGGTAATGATAATTCATATTTTCAAGAGTAGAAAATTTTAGACATGAATTTTCATTTATTAACTCAAAAATGCTCCTGATCGTAGGATCATCATGAGAATGGTGATTGATCCGAAAGGTTACTGTACAATCGCTTCTATGTAGTAGATGAGTCTTAAGTCTACGGTGTAGAGACACCAGAGCGAGAGTATAGGTACTCGTTAGAGAACGAGGGCACTGAGCATGACCACCTTGAGTAGTCATAAGGAAGTCTACCTTCTCGTCGATGACTGACTTGATGCTGTAGTGGTATGTCTGGTTCTTTGACTTGAGGTGTGTCGACAGTTCATCTTAAGGGTGTTATTGTTTGACTGCACCATGACTCGGTCTCCTGGCCATTTGGAATCCTGAGGTGTATGTTCGCTATAGCATGTTCATTGTAGGAAATGGATTGCACCAAGATGTAATCTATCTACCTCGGTGGATGAGGAGCAGCCCTATGATGATCATGAGAATCAAGTCTATAAGCCCATGGCCATGGCAGAGTGTGAAATAATAGAAAGAGTTTCTTTTAAGGTTTTCACATCGGACTTGAATCGAATGATTAAATCATATGATAGAAATTAGGGTTTGACGAGTTCACCTTAACCCTAATCTGATCGGGGCTCAAGATAGAAGAACTTAATCACACAAGTAGCGGTACCGAGAGGTTCATTTTCAGTTTTGATGGGTTGCCACCATATGTTGCTAGGTGTCACTGGTGGATTTTGGGAGCAATTAGAATGATTTAGATGATCGATCATTCTAAGTTGTCTGAATCAGAAGAGTTCTGATCCATCGAAAGGAGTTTCGATGATGTCGATGATGGAGATCATGACATATCCCATTACCATACAGAACTGAACCTAACTGGATCACACAAACAAGGGTTTGGATCTGGATATCATCAATTAGACTAACCCAGTTCAATTGATTTGAATAAGATTCAATTAGGTTCAAGAAAATCGTACTAGCACACGATTGAGCCTAACGTTCTCCTTTTTCTATCTTAAAAGTTGTCTCGATTGAGCCAAATGGATTTGTGCTCACTCAGGTACCTTTACCTGATCTGACTGGAGCTTGTCCAAGTTAGAAAAGGATTGTCTTAATTTATGAGATAAATTTGAGACAATACCTGCTATTTTTCGTCATCTGCTAATTCTTGTACTTTGACTTGGTCAAACGTTGACCTTTGACCCTTGGACATCTGCCCATATGTCATGCACTTATTGGAGAGCAGATAGGGGCTTGTCCCCTCTCTAGAAATTGGAAAGAAGGGGGCACATGCCTAGGATGGCGTGCGCCCATGGATAGGGATGCTAGAGTTCCACACGGATGGGACTCTAGGTTGCTTCTTGGTTTCTAGTTAGGTGTCCTAGGCGTGTGCCCATGGATAGGGATGCTGGAGTCCCATACGGATGGGACTCCAGGTTGCTTCTTGGTTTCTAGTTAGGTGGCCCTTGGGTATCTACTTTGATCAATCTTAGGCACCATCTAAGAATGAATCTGTGGGTCTCTCATCTGATTGGATCAGGTGATGTCATCCCACCAATCAGATTTAGATCTGATTGAACGAAGCAACGAGATTGGCCGGGGCGATGCAGCACTGCATGGCGTAGCAGAGTCTATAAAAAGACCCTGTCTGCGCCCACTTTTGACATCTCCTCTTCCAAGCCATGCCCCAAGGCTGCCCCTCTCTCTTCTCCATGCCACAATCTGGTCCTCTCTCTTCTCCCCATGCCCAAGGAAGTTGGGCCTTCTGATTAGTGCGAGTTAGGTAAGGAAAGGCTGACGAAAAAGGAAGAAGGCAGCACTACTGCAGAGACGATGGATGATCTTCAGAAGGTATTTTGAAGATCCTCCAAATCAGATCTAGATCTAATTTTTGGAGAAAAGAAAGAAAAGAAGAAGATCTCCAGATCCAGCCCGAGTAGATACCGATAGAGGTCAGGCGCTTGCGTGTCTAGATCCAGAACCTCAGAGCTTCCATAGGATCATCAGCGGGTAATCAGATTATCCAAGATCAAGGTAAAATTAATTTAGAATTAATTTAGTTTAATTTTATTAATTATCAAATTATAAATCAGATCTAAAAAGTATCAGATCTAATCTGGATCTGAGAGAAAATTTTTGAAATATGCCTCTCGATCCAATCAGATCTGAACGAACCTGATTCAAAAAATCTAGATTTTCCTTCATTAGAATCAATGTAAATGTGGTTACCATATAATTCATCCCTTTGATCCTAAATGCTCAAAGGATGACTTAGGGTTTAATTGTCAATCCTGCATAAGTCATCGACATTGTATTGTAGGAACCGATATAGGGTTCTAGGATTAGCTTTTGAAACTTTTTCAAAATTATAGCGGAAGAGGTGAATTAATCATATTAAATCATGAATAATATAACATAAAACCCTAGATATATGATCTTATTACATGATTAAGGCATGTTATTAAATCAAAAAAATAAAATATCAAAGGAACTACATATTAATCATATCAATAGCAGACTACTCTAGATCAGATCTGGACATGTAATAGGAAGACAGATCATCCTTACCTTTGAATCTCGAGTTTTTTAACTCACTGATCCAAGCTTGAGATGGTTGCTCTGAGCCACACACATGTCCAGCCTCTACGAGTTGTCCATACGAGCCCTGGATTGCAGATCTGAAGTCTGGTGCTCGAAAATCAGCACTGTATGCTAGTACCGTGCTGATCCTTCTCCAATGGTCAATCTGGATCTTCTTTCCTTCAAGCTTGGACTTCCAATTTTCTGAAGTCAAGGAAAATGATTCATGATGCTAAGACATCTCTCAAACACTCACAAAGATGAAGGATAGGAGTGGAAGAAAAACCTAGATGAAGACCCTCTTCTTCTTCTTTCTTCTCTCACCAAAGCACCTTCATTGGTGCCTTTAAAAAATCTCATGCCCTAGGCTTTTCTCTTAGATTTTTTGTGCCTCAAATGATCTCTCTCAGATGTATAATTCACAAAAAAATTAGGACAAAATTCAAAGGAACTACATATTAATCATATCAATAGCAGACTACTCTAGATCAGATCTGGACATGTAATAGGAAGACAGATCATCCTTACCTTTGAATCTCGAGTTTTTTAACTCACTGATCCAAGCTTGAGATGGTTGCTCTGATCCACACACGTGTCCAGCCTCTACGAGTTGTCCATACGAGCCCTGGATTGCAGATCTGAAGTCTGGTGCTCGAAAATCAGCACTGTATGCTAGTACCGTGCTGATCCTTCTCCAACGGTCAATCTGGATCTTCTTTCCTTCAAGCTTGGACTTCCAATTTTCTGAAGTCAAGGAAAATGATTCATGATGCTAATACATCTCTCAAACACTCACAAAGATGAAGGATAGGAGTGGAAGAAAAACCTAGATGAAGACCCTCTTCTTCTTCTTTCTTCTCTCACCAAAGCACCTTCATTGGTGCCTTTAAAAAATCTCATGCCCTAGGCTTTTCTCTTAGATTTTTTGTGCCTCAAATGATCTCTCTCAGATGTATAATTCACAAAAAAATTAGGACAAAATTCATTTTATATAAGGAGATATAGAGGAATCCTTGATTAGGTCAAATACCTAGACAAGGGTTATCCAAACAGGGGTAGACTTGGGGCGCCCAACTCTTGGGTGCTCTCTCCTTTATTTTTTGCATGGACTACCAGAGAATGTTGTATGAAAAATCCTCTAAAATCTATGAAAATTTGAGAGAAAAAACAAGAATGTGGGCGACACAAAATAGGAAGGAGTTTTGGTTTCTCAAAACTCTATCTCATAGAGTTTAAATCAACTCAAACTCATCTTTTGACTTGATCACAATATCTAAATACCATATTTGAGATAAAGAAAGTAAGGGGGCATGCATGAACATCTGGAGAGAAATATTTCTCTGAAAAAATCCAACAAAAATGGCATGGGAGGCGTTGGGGCTAAGGTGGCGCATGGAGATAGGAGTCCTAGTCTCACTAGGACTTCTAGTTTGACTTGGTCCAACTTGATCCTTGGACCAAATCAAATTAGGATTTATTTAATCAAATTAAATTAGATCTTAGTCTAACTAATAACCTAATTAAATTAGATTAAATAATATTTAATTCTAATTTAATTTTTTAATTAAATTAGAAATTGTGTTGATATAAGTCCTAATTGAACTAGGACTAGTTCTTCCTTGCAATTTGCTCATCCAATAAATCAATTGGACTTAATCCAATCAAGCCCAAACCAAATCTAATTAAATTATATTTAATTAAACTTAATCTCAATCCTTTGATTTAATCAAATTAAGTTAATTAGCAATCAAATTGCTAATCAATCCTTCTGTAACACTTGCACTAGGTCAAACATTAATCGTATTGAATGTTTAACTCTAGAATAATTCTTAATCGTTGATCAACCATCCGATCAGATCGAGAACTCTTATGTGTGTAACCCCATAGATCCAAATCTAAGATGATAGTATAGAAATAAATTTTTATATCAATCAAAGTGACCATCTAGCAATGGTACCCGATGGTTGGATAGGTCGAATGTGTAGAACAACATTCTTAGAACCCATGTGGATATAATTTTTTTGTATAATTCATCTCCTTGACCAAAATGCTCATAGGATACTTTAGAGTTTAACTGTCAACCCCAATTAGGTCATCCACATTATATTTCAAAATATCAAATCCATTTCATTGATTATCTTGGCCAAGGTTTTTGCTATATTGAAATATAGTGATGCATTCTTCTCCAACTCTTGGAGTGGTCAATCCCATCTTGATCACTCATCAATTTTGTAAGTACTTAACTATGCCCAAAAATCTTCCATCACTGAATTAGAAATTCAGTTAGTCCGGTATTAAAGCACAGTGAGTTGCTTGCAAGCTACTATGATGATCTTAAGTCTAAAGGATACTTATACCTATATCCCATCAGAGCAATTCTTGATAGTAGAATACTCTGAAGTTGGTCATATTCAATGATGATGTACCCACACATCTCACTTGTATGCCATACCAGTGTCTCCACACTTCTTGGTTAAGAAGACAACCAATCCATATGGCACACAATGACTTATGCTCGATAAATACTGTCATCCTTATTAACAATATATCATTTGATCATGAATAATTTAAGAACTAATCGATAAATTCTCTTTTTATCAAAGCTAAATAGTCCTAAGGACTTCATCATAACAATGGAGTTCAATAGAAGATTTAGACTTTATGATAAAAATGCCAAAAATATATTTTATTTAATAATAAATTAATTATAATTATAAGATAGTACAACCATCAACAAGCTGATGATTGACTTTGGAACACGATTTTCAACAACTCCCACTTATTCTAAAGCTACTTGGCATAGTATCTAATATCCATCTTAGACTTGTGGTCGTCGAACTCCTTTATTGCCAGGGCTTTGGTGAAGGGGTCGGCCAAGTTATCCTTTCCATCGATGTTCTGAAGGTTGACATCACCTCTATCCATGATTTCTTGGACTAGGTGGTAGTAGTACAGTATGTGCTTCATTTGCTGGTATGCCTTTGGTTTCTTCGCTTGAGCAATGGCACTAGTGTTGTCGCAGTAGAGTAGGACCGAACCATCAAGGGAGGGTGCTACTCCGAGCTCTATGATGAACTTTTTCAGCCACACAGCTTCCTTCACAGCATTTGATGCTGTGAGAGTCTGCCACAGTATGCTGCTTGAAACTATTCCAGTAGATGGCTGAAGAAAAAAAATGAGTTTTTTGGCCGTAGATTACATCTGATCGGATTAGATTTATAGTGGAATAATTTTAAAAATTTTTTATGATTAGATCAAATCTGAGAGTTCTCAAATTTGATTAGATTGATCTAAAATTAGAAGTAAAATAAAATAAAAATAGTGATAATAGTTATCACCTGATTGGGTAAATCATTTATCCATTGTGATGATCTGACGAATAATCCGAGGTTCTGATCGAGCCACGCACATGTCCGACCTCTACCGGTATCCACTTGGGTCAGATATGAAAGTCTTCTTTTTTTAGATTTGATCTCCAAAGATCAAATCTGATGTCTTTCCATAGAGCCTTCAAATCGAACATTGAGGGCTGCACGTTCATCTCACGAACATTGTCATCTCATCCTGATCTTCGTGCCAATGGAACTTGATCTTTGCTCGTAGGTTTGGCCCAACTCTTGGGTATGGAGAAGAGGGAGAGGATTAGATGAGGGAGGTGTAGAGGTGAATATTTTGGCAGGGCTTCGCCATAGAGAAATTGCTATTCACAACAGCTTGCACAGGGCCCTATTTATAGACCTAGTTAAAAGTCCCTTCGCATATAACTTTGAACAGGTCAAAGTTTAACATGCAGAAGGACTCCTTAACTGATCTCCATGCCCCACCCTCATATTTTTCTGATTTTGTTGTACAAAATTTAGAAAATGTTGGTATGGAGATGGAGAGATAAAGTTTGGATGGCGTAAACAACTTATCTCCTAGATATTTGATCTCATCAAGTATGTTTGACCCATTCAAATCCCATTTGAATGGGACACGTCCACCCTATCCATATGGGGGGCACATGGCCAAAGGGGGAGTGCACCCCTTATTCCTCATGTAAACATCTAGGGGTGCGCATGTTAGATATATGTGCCCTAGAAGCCAGAATTGGCTGACACTTGTAATACACTTCTAGGGGCAAAATTGTAATTTTGACTATAATTAATGAAATGGGTTATTTTCTATCACACATGTGTATTTAGTGTCTGTGATACATCCTTTGAGTTAATGGTAATGATAATTCATATTTTCAAGAGTTGAAAATTTAAGACATGAATAATCATTATTAACTCATAAACAGCTCCCGACCATAGGATCATCACGAGGATGGTGATTGATCCGGAAGGTTGGTGTACGATCGCTTCTCTTTAGTAGATGAGTCTTGAGTCTACGGTGTGGAGACACCGGAGCGAGAGTACAGGTACTCGTTAGAGAATGAGGGCACTGAGCGTGACCACCTCGAGTAGTCATTAGGGAGTCTACCTTCTCGTCAATGACTGACTCGATGCTGCAGTAGTGTGTCTGGTTCTTTGACCTGAGATGCATCGGTAGTTCACCTTGAGGGTGTTATAGTTTGACTACACCATTACTCGATCTCCTAGCCATATGGAACCCTGAGGTGTATGTTGGCTGTGACATGTTCATTATAGGAACTGGATTGCATCAAGATGGGATCTATCTACCTCGGTGGTAGAGGAGTAGCCCTATGATGATCATGAGAATCAAGTCCTGAAGCCCATGGCCATGGCAGAGTGAAATAATAGAAAGAGTTTCTATTTAGATTTTCACATTGGACTCGAATCGAATGATTACATCATATGACAGAGACTAGGGTTTGACGAGTTCACCTTAACCCTAAACTGATCGGGGCTCAAGATAGAAGAACTGAATCACACAGGTAGCTGCACCAAGAGGTTCGCATTCAGCATTCTGATGGGTTGCCACCATATACTGCTAGGTGTCACTGGTGGATTTTGGGGAGCAATTAGAATGATTTAGATGATCGATCATTCTAGCTGTTCGAATCAGAAGAGTTCTGATCCATCGAAAGGAGTTTCGATGATGTCTATGATAGAGATCATGACATATCCCATTACCATACAGAACTGAACCTAACTGGGTCACACAAACAAGGGTTTGAATCTGGTGATCATCAATTGAACTGATCTAGTTCAATTGATCTGAATGAGATTCAATTAGGTTCAAGGAAATCGTGCTAGCACTCGATTGAACCTAACGTTCTTCTTTTACTATCATAAATAAGTTGTCCTGACTGAGCCAAAGGAGTTTGTGCTCAATCAGAGGCCTTCATATGGTCTGACTGGAGGTTGTCCAAGTCAGAATAGGTTGTCTTATTTGTAAGACATTACCTGCCATTTGTGGTCACCTGCCATTTCTTGTTCTTTGACTTTGGTCAAAAGTCTACCTTTGACTGGTCAAACGTTGACCATTGACCCTTTGACTTTTGACCACATGTCATGCACCTATTGGAGAGCTGGTGGGGGCTTGTCCCCCTGCCAGAACCTGGCAAGGAGATGGGCGCACGCCAAGGGTGGCGTGAGCCCAAGTAGGAGGCGCCTAGGAGTCCTTGTTGGACAAGGACTCCACCTCCCTTTAGGATTCCAATTAGAGTTCTACTAAGAATCCAGTTTGACTGGTCTTAGGCGCCCTCTAAGGAGGAATCCAGGGGTCTCTATTCCAACCAATCAGATTTAGATCTGATTTCACAAAGGGTTGTGATTGGTTGAGAGGAAGAGGAGTTGGATCACAAGAGGTCTATAAATAAGACCCTGCGCCCAACCCTAATCCTAAGTGAAGTCAAAGTCTTAGTTGAAAGAGATTTCCCACGTCCAAGGCTGCCTCTCCCCTCCTTCTCCATGCCATACTCTCTTCTCCCCTTGCTCTCCACGTCCAAAAGTGTTTTGGACTTAGTTTGGTGCGATTCAGATCAAGGAAAGGCGATCAAAAGCAAGAAGGGCTGCGCTGCTGCAAAAGGACGACTGCAGATCTTCAAAAGAGTTTTGAAGATCCTCCAAATCAGATCCAGATCTGATTTTTGGAGGTGTGATAGAGAAGAAGAGGTTCTCCAGATCCAACCCGAGTGGATACCGGTAGAGGCCAGGCGCTTGCGTGGCTAAGATCCAGAACCTTCCGCTGCAATCAGGATCATCTACAGGGTAATAGGATTACCCAAATCAGGTAAATTAAATTAGATTTAATTTATCTTATTTTATTTTATTTGTTAAAATAATAAGAATCAGATCTGAAACATATCAAGATCTGATTGAGGTCAAGAGAAAATTTTTGAAATATATCTCTTGATCTAATCAGATCTGGACGAACCTGGACCGGGAAATCAGGATTTTCCTTTCAACTGGTATCAGAGCCATGGTTCTAAAATTGTTTAGATCTGATTTTAATTTTATTTTAATTAAAAATAATGTGATTTAAGATGTCACATGAGATGTGATCAGATCTGAAATCAAGAAAAATTAAAATTAAATGATTTGGATCTAAGAACATGAAGATATGCATGACTAGTTCTAGAATAGAATAGTTCTATAGAATAGTTTTGCATGTCTTTGATTTAATATGATTAAATAATATTTTAGATCTTCTTATTTACTATTTTCTGATATTATAAGTGTTATAATAACATCTGATAAACAGCAAATAAAAATTATTTAATTTTAAATATCATATGAGATATGATAGATGCATGACTAGACTAGTTGTAGAATAGTTCTACATAAATTGTCTAGATTAGAATTTATTTTGATTAGATCAATTTAAATCTAATTTTTTTTAGAGATTATTATGAGATAATTTAGATCTGAAAATATGCATGATTTGATACATGAGATGTATGCAAAATATGCCTTGGTTAGATCTAAATTTGTATATGAGATATATGATATAGATCTATAACTGTTTTGTAGATTTACATGTTCCTGATTAAGGCGTTCCTCTTGGCCGTCCGGTCATAAGAACGAAGAAGGGTTTAAAGGCTCTCTCTTCCCATTCGATGGGGTGTTCTTATGATGTGTAGGGGTGCTGCGTGTTCGTCCTTAATCAGAAACCCAAAACTTACTTTCTGCAAAACCCTAGATCCTGAAACCCTAGGATTTATTGTGCATATTTTGTTTATGAACCCAACTTAATTAAGAATTAAGTTTATGGAATATTAATTAGGTCTAAAATTGAGAATTTCAGATCTAAGACATATTCATAATACTGGGTTCGGGCTTGGGTAGCTCAATTAGGTCTAAGCGGTTGATCAAACCGAATCAAGAGTTGGTTAGATGGGATCAACAATGCTTAAATTGACCAGCCTAATAGGATTAAGTCTGGGTCAAGATCGAGTCACGATCAAGCAAGACCTAATTAGGCTCAGAGGTTAGAGTCTGGATTGTAGGCTAACCCAATTGGTTCTGACTCAACAATTTGGTGTCTAAGGTAAGTTTGGCACAGACGACCGACTGATTTTTAATTGGAAGCTACTCGACCTGAATGCGTTCTTGTGCGAGTTAACGGCATATTCCTTCCACCGGTCTCACTTACCTGGCCATATCTGTTGACACAGTTCTGATCTGAGGTGGTCAATAATCCGAGCTGACCCATGCCACTAGGTTAGTCATAATTGTTATGACTAAGCCAAGTCTAGTTTAATGAGACCTGAATCAATTCTCCCTAAGAAAAGATTAAGTCCGAGGTCTTCCACCATTGTAGACATGCGGGCCCTTCCCGAGGTTGATTGTTCTCGGCTGGATACAGTGGCTCAGTTGCACCGGGAAGACGCAACCATGTCTATTAGGCATTGGATGCTATGGGCTGGAGGATGAGTTGGGCTCAATATTTCCGGATACGGTGAGAGACCCAATTAGGAACCCAGTCTATGCAAATGGTGGGTCTGACTTAACTAAGGAGTGGATCAATATTCCGGATACGGTGAGATTCATGAATTAGAGACCAAGTTTGGGTGCACCATGATTAGAGAATCATTGAACAAGAGTTGTTCACTCATTGGCTAACCCATCACCAATAACTGTTAGGTGAGGTGATGAGTCAGTTGGTGAGACCGCACCACCCACTAGAAATCATCAATCGCGGAGATTTTCGCATCTCTGCAGAGGGAGTGTAGGGATCCGAGAAAATAGTGGGAGCTAATTTGTTTAAAAATAAAATCCCTAAACAAATTGGTCAAGTCAAAATTACAGTATCTAACTAGAATCTTTGACTCTCTACAGGAAAATGTCTGCGTCCAACCCACTGGCACGTATCCTAGACACACATAGACTGACTGGACCCAATTATAAAGATTGGCTCAGGAACTACAAAATTGTTTTGGGTTCAGAGAAGTTAACACATATTTTGGACCAGGACCCTCCCACCTTACCAGCTCGTCCATCCACTGAACAGAGAGCGTCTCTGGAAAAATGGATTGACGAAGACAATAAGGCCAGATACTACATGTTGGGCTCGATGTCTGATGAGCTCCAGCGCCAACATGAAGATATCGGGACTGCTCGCCAAATGTTGGCTCACCTGCAGGAGATGTTTGGTGAACAGAGTCGCGCAGCCAAATATCAAGTCACGAAACGACTTTTTAAGGCTAAGATGCGTGATGGGCAGTCAGTCCAAGATCACTGTCTGACAATGATCAAGGACATGGAAGAGCTTGAGAAGCTCGGTGTGAAGTTGGACTTGGACTTGCAGAATGATATTATTCTGCAATCCTTGACTGATGCATATGGGCAATTCATCATGAATTACCACATGCATAAACTTCAGAATTCCTTGGCCGAGTTGATGAATATGCTGGTTACCGCTGAGCTTTCTATGAAAGGTTCTAAAGGCTCAGTTCTTGCTATGGAACGGACTTCTTCCAAAAGAAAGTCTTATGGAAAGAAAAAGGAAGTCTGTGAAAAAGCAAAAGGTAGAAGGATCAAAGAAGAAGAAGGCAGAACTGAAGAAGAAGGTCGATGGCAAAGGAAAGTGTTTCCATTGCAACAGCGACGGCCATTGGAAGCGGAACTGCCCTACTTACCTGGCCAACCTGAAGAACAAGAAGGAAGGTCCTTCTGGAGGTATGCTCATTATCGAGCAAAACGTGAATGCCAAACGACCTAGGGATAGTCCAAACGATAGATATCTATGGCACCTGAGATTAGGTCATATAGCAGAAGATAGGATTAACAAATTGGAGAAAAATGGGCTGTTGAGTCCATTGACTTTTGAGTCGTATCCAACTTGTGAATCTTGTCTTCAAGGCAAAATGACTAAACTCCCTTTTGTTGGACATGGGGAGAGGGCCACAGATCTCCTTGCCCTAGTACATACTGATGTGTGCGGCCCATTCGATGTGCCGGCTAGAGGCAATTTTGTCTACTTCATTACCTTTACCGATGATCTGTCTAGGTATGGGTATGTGTATCTTATGAGACATAAGTCTGAAGCTTTTAAAAAGTTCAAAGAATTCAGACATGAAGTAGAAAAACAAACTGGAAAACCCATTAAGGTTCTTCGATCAGATCGAGGAGGTGAATATCTTAGCCGGGAATTCCTAGACTATCTTAAGGAAAATGGCATAGTCTCTCAATGGACTCCACCAGGAACACCTCAACTCAACGGGGTTTCAGAACGGAGAAATCGGACTCTATTGGATATGGTTCGATCCATGATGAGCTTCACAGACCTCCCAGATTTTCTTTGGGGACATTCATTATTAACTTCAATCTATTTACTGAATAGGGTTCCCTCTAAAACCGTTCCTACCACACCGTATGAGATATGGCACGGTAAGAAACCAAGTCTGAGTCATCTCAGAATTTGGGGTTGTCCGGCTTATGTCAAAAGACAACAAGCGGACAAGTTAGAGTTTAGGTCCTTTAGAGCTCGATTCATAGGATATCCTAAAGAGTCATTAGGATACTATTTCTACATTCCTGAAGACCACAATGTGATTGTGAGTCGACATGCCATATTTCTTGAAAAAAACAGTTTATTCAAGATAGTGGCATTGGAAAGCAGATTAAGCTTGATGAGAAAGTCTCACAAGCAGAAAGAGCTAAGGACCAAGTGGAACCAAATCAGGTTGAGCCAATAAGAACACTACCTCCTCCACCTCGTAGATCGGAAAGAGTTTCCCGTCCCCCTGAAAGATACTTGGTATTATTTCAGAGGATGTAGAGGAAATGTTCCTCATAGGTAATGGTGCTCATGGTGATGATCCCAAAACCTACAACGAGGCGATATCAGATATCGACTCCGAGAAATGGCTTGAGGCAATGAAGTCAGAGATCGACTCGATGCACTCAAACCAAGTCTGGACCTTGGTAGATCCACCAGAAGGTATAGTACCTATTGGGTGTAAATGGATCTTCAAGAGAAAGATTGGTGCAGATGGGAATGTGGAGACATTCAAGGCTAGACTGGTGGCAAAAGGTTATAGTCAACGTGAAGGCATTGACTATCAGGATACCTTTTCCCGGTAGCTATGCTAAAATCCATCCGCACATTGCTTGCTGTTGCAGCCTATTTCGATTATGAAATATGGCAAATGGACGTAAAAAAGGCATTCCTAAATGGATATCTTGAGGAAGATATCTATATGGAACAGCCGCTACGTTTCACATCCAGTGATACTGATCACAAGGTTTGCAAGCTGCAAAGGTCCATATATGGACTTAAGCAAGCATCTCGGAGCTGGAACACTCGTTTCAATGATGTGATCAAAAAGTTTGGTTTCATCAAAAACGAAGAGGAACCATGTGTTTTCAAAAGGGTCAGTGGGAGCGCTGTTGTCTTCCTCGTATTGTACGTGGATGACATCCTCCTTATTGGGAATGATATTCCCATGTTGACATCAGTCAAGATGTGGTTGTCTAAGGAATTCTCCATGAAAGACCTAGGTGAAGCATCCTTTATTCTAGGAATTAAGGTCTATAGGGATAGACCGAATAGGATGCTAGGACTTTCACAGAAGATGTACATAGAGGAAGTACTAAAGAGGTTTAGTATGGAAAACTCTAAGAGGGGATTAATACCCTTCAGACATGGTATTCATCTTTCCAAGAAGATGTGCCCCAGCACACCTGAGGAAATAGAACGCATGAGCAAGATCCCTTATGCTTCTGCAATAGGGAGCCTCATGTATGCCATGCTATGTACACGATCTGATATAGCCCATGCTGTGAGTGTCACAAGCAGATATCAGTCAAATCCAGGTGAAGAACACTGGACTTCTGTGAAATGTATCCTTAAGTACTTGAGAAGAACTAAGGATATGATGTTGGTCTTTGGTAATGGAGAACTCCAAGTCCAGGGATACACAGACTCGGACTTCATGTCCGATATAGATGATCGAAAGTCGACATCTGGAAGTCTGTTTGTGTGCAATGGTGGAGCTGTCAGCTGGAAGAGTTCCAAGCAAACTGTGATAGCAGATTCCACCATGGAAGCAGAATATATAGCTGCATCAGAGGCTGCAAAGGAAGCATTCTGGTACAAGAAGTTTGCTGCACGGAAATTGGAGTAATGCCATCAGATGCCATTCCTTTTACTGCGACAACAATGGCGCCATAGCCCTTGCTAAGGAGCCGAGGTCTCACCAGAAGTCCAAGCACATTGAGCGGCGATATCATCTCATCCGCGATTACCTTGAGAAAGGTTACGTTGAGGTCAAGAGAGTCAACTCCGCAGATAATGTGGCAGACCCACTTACAAAGCCATTGGGCCAGCAGAAGATCGAAGCCCACCTTGAGAAGATGGGACTTAGACTTGTAGCCAATTGGCTTTAGGACAAGTGGGAGATTGTTAGATATATGTGCCCTAGAAGCCAGAATTGGCTGACACTTGTAATACACTTCTAGGGGCAAAATTGTAATTTTGACTATAATTAATGAAATGGGTTATTTTCTATCACACATGTGTATTTAGTGTCTGTGATACATCCTTTGAGTTAATGGTAATGATAATTCATATTTTCAAGAGTTGAAAATTTAAGACATGAATAATCATTATTAACTCATAAACATGCTCCCGACCATAGGATCATCACGAGGATGGTGATTGATCCGGAAGGTTGGTGTACAATCGCTTCTCTTTAGTAGATGAGTCTTGAGTCTACGGTGTGGAGACACCGGAGCGAGAGTACAGGTACTCGTTAGAGAACGAGGGCACTGAGCGTGACCACCTCGAGTAGTCATTAGGGAGTCTACCTTCTCGTCAATGACTGACTCGATGCTGCAGTAGTGTGTCTGGTTCTTTGACCTGAGATGCATCGGCAGTTCACCTTGAGGGTGTTATAGTTTGACTACACCATTACTCGGTCTCCTAGCCATATGGAACCCTGAGGTGTATGTTGGCTATAGCATGTTCATTGTAGGAACTGGATTGCATCAAGATGGGATCTATCTACCTCGGTGGTAGAGGAGCAGCCCTATGATGATCATGAGAATCAAGTCCTGAAGCCCATGGCCATGGCAGAGTGAAATAATAGAAAGAGTTTCTATTTTAGATTTTCACATTGGACTCGAATCGAATGATTACATCATATGACAGAGACTAGGGTTTGACGAGTTCACCTTAACCCTAATCTGATCGGGGCTCAAGATAGAAGAACTTAATCACACAGGTAGCTGCACCAAGAGGTTCGCATTCAGCTCTGATGGGTTGCCACCATATACTGCTAGGTGTCACTGGTGGATTTTGGGAGCAATTAGAATGATTTAGATGATCGATCATTCTAGCTGTTCGAATCAGAAGAGTTCTGATCCATCGAAAGGAGTTTCGATGATGTCTATGATAGAGATCATGACATATCCCATTACCATACAGAACTGAACCTAACTGGGTCACACAAACAAGGGTTTGAATCTGGTGATCATCAATTGAACTGATCTAGTTCAATTGATCTGAATGAGATTCAATTAGGTTCAAGGAAATCGTGCTAGCACTCGATTGAACCTAACGTTCTTCTTTTACTATCATAAATAAGTTGTCCTGACTGAGCCAAAGGAGTTTGTGCTCAATCAGAGGCCTTCATATGGTCTGACTAGAGGTTGTCCAAGTCAGAATAGGTTGTCTTATTTGTAAGACATTACCTGCCATTTTTGGTCACCTGCCATTTCTTGTTCTTTGACTTTGGTCAAAAGTCTACCTTTGACTGGTCAAATGTTGACCATGACCCTTTGACTTTTGACCACATGTCATGCACCTATTGGAGAGCTGGTGGGGGCTTGTCCCCCTGCCAGAACCTGGCAAGGAGAATGGGCGCACGCCAAGGGTGGCGTGAGCCCAAGTAGGAGGCGCCTAGGAGTCCTTGTTGGACAAGGACTCCACCTCCCTTTAGGATTCCAATTAGAGTTCTACTAAGAATCCAGTTTGACTGGTCTTAGGCGCCCTCTAAGGAGGAATCCAGGGGTCTCTTTTTCAACCAATCAGATTTAGATCTGATTTCACAAAGGGTTGTGATTGGTTGAGAGGAAGAGGAGTTGGATCACAAGAGGTCTATAAATAAGACCCTGCGCCCAACCCTAATCAAGTGAAGTCAAAGTCTTATTGAAAGAGATTTCCCACGTCCAAGGCTGCCTCTCCCCTCCTTCTCCATGCCACAACTCTCTTCTCCCCTTGCTCTCCACGTCCAAAAGTGTTTTGGACTTAGGTTTGGTGCGATTCAGATCAAGGAAAGGCGATCAAAAGCAAGAAGGCTGCGCTGCTGCAAAAGGACGACTGCAGATCTTCAAAAGAGTTTTGAAGATCCTCCAGATCAGATCCAGATCTGATTTTTGGAGGTGTGATAGAGAAGAAGAGGTTCTCCAGATCCAACCCGAGTGGATACCGGTAGAGGCCAGGCGCTTGCGTGGCTAAGATCCAGAACCTTCCGCTGCAATCAGGATCATCTACAGGGTAATAGGATTACCCAAATCAGGTAAATTAAATTAGATTTAATTTATCTTATTTTATTTTATTTATTAAAATAATAAGAATCAGATCTGAAACATATCAAGATCTGATTGAGGTCAAGAGAAAATTTTTGAAATATATCTCTTGATCTAATCAGATCTGGACGAACCTGGACCGGGAAATCAGGATTTTCCTTCAGCGCATCCCTAGGAAATCTTCAGGGGGCGCACACCCCTTATCCTTTAATTCTTGCATTCGGGTAAACATTTGACCTTTATCCTATTCCCATCTTATAGGATTAAGATAAAACCTTTTCAAATCCCATCCAATGGATTTATGTCAAGTCTTAATCAAGTTAGAACAAGCCATAATCAGATCAGGACTCGATCCAGTCAGATCAAAAAAAGTCCATCTAGAATTTTCGGAAGAGGCTTATCCAAATTTCATCTCATGATTTTAGGACAAGCCCTAACATGGCAAAGACAACCCTTATCTTATTCTCATCTTATAAAATTTAGGACAAGTCTTGATCAAGCTAGGATAAAGTCCAATCAGATCAAGACAAATTTCTACCAAGTTTTCGGATAAGCCATATCCAAATAGTTTTAGAAATTAACAGATCTTGTCCTATTTCCATCCGATGGATTAGGACGAGCCTAGATAAGGTTAAGATAAGACTTTTCTGATCTGGACAAGTTTTAGTTAGACTAGGATAGAGCCATACAAGGCTCTCAGATAAGCTAACTCCAATTTGGCTCAGTAGAGATGAACCAAAAAGATGACAGAAGGAGAATATTAGATTCAAGCTTGTTCTAGCATGATTTTCTTGAACCTAATTGAATCTAATTCAAATCAATCAAATTGGATTAGCTCAATCGATGACATCCAGACCTAAACTCTTTTTTGTGCGATCTAGTTAGGTTCAGTTCTGTATGATAATGGGATATGTTGTAATCTCCATCAACGATATCATCGAAACACCTTTTGATGGACTAGAACTCTTTCGATTCATCTAATTAGAATCATCGATCATTAAAATAATTTTAATTGATCCCAAAATTCATCAGTGACACCTAGCAGTATTGTTGGAAAACATGCGGGGTTTCATGTATAGATTTCAAAACTTTTTCGAAATATAAAGCAGCGGAAGACATAGATTAAACTATTTAATCTACAATATGCATGTAATCAAATTACAAAATCCTACATCAAGGATCTATAACATGTTATGATATAAATATAAATCTAAAATTAAATTAATCATAAGTGGTATTGATCATATCAATACCTAGATCTAGAATAATTCTAGATCTAACCCTAGATCGCATCTAGATCACCAAGAGATTAGATCTCTTATCTTTGCATGGTTTGAGAACTCCGCAGTTGAATTTGTTATTGTCTTTAGAGCTGCACAAGTATTCAACTTTTATAGGTGATCCATACGAACCTACAACACAGATCGAAGGTTCGTCGAACGAAGATCCGCTCGAAGTGTTAGCTTCTCACGGATCCCTTCTGATGGTTAATCAAATATATATTCTTTAGATCTCTTGGATACTCCAAGAAATAAAGAACACGAGGAGGAATAAGAAAGAAATCCAACCCTTGGATCTCTCATAAATCAAAAAATAAAATCAAGAAAAAATAAATCCTAAGAGAAGACAAATCTTCTCCTTCGGTTGATGTCCTGAAAACATATCTATGCTAGGACAAGATGAGACCTTCTCCTCTAGATTTTTTTCTAAGTTTCTAGATCTAAGATTTTTAATTTTATTCATACAAAAATCCCATAAAAAAATTGAAGAAGAAGGGTTCTCCAAGAAATCCTAAGAGAAGACCTTTCTTCTCTTCTCCTTCTCTCATCAGGATATGATTAGATCATATCCAAAAAATTAACACCATGCCCCAACAACTTGGAGCACTCATCCCCACATCCAAATCCTCTCTCTCTCTCTCTCAAATTTTTATCATATAAAAATCATAAATAAAATAGGAAGAGAGAAACATGAAAGAAAAATATAAGAGAAGACAATCTTCTCTTACCTTGTCTCTTCAAGACATCAATCTTTGATGTCTTAATTAAGGGCTCTTCTCCAAGAATCTTGGCACTACAAATCCTCCATGCCTTCTCCTCCTTCTCCTCTGATTTTTCATAATTTTTCCAGGATTTTTCATATTTTAAAACCATCTCATAAGAGGCATCCACCTTTTATTGCAAGACTAGGTCAAAACCTAGTCAAAGGAGGACTTCTATGACTTGATTTTTGGCATGTGAAATAGAGAAACAACACCCAAAAGAAAGGAAGAAAGGGTGAAAATCAAAAGGAGGGCATGGGTAGAGGTGGCACACAAGGGAGAAAGGAGTTTGGTCAAAAGGGAACTCTTGCAAGAAGGAAAGAAATCCCAACTCTTTCTTGTTTTGACCAAGCCATAATAAACTCCCAAAAAATCTGATATATGGGCGGGGATACTCCTCTTTGGCATGGGATTTCACATAGAAAAATTAGGAATTAATTAAGGTGGGCATGAGGTCTTAGGCGCAAGAGAAAGAGAGAGAGTCCCAGTCCAACTGGGACTCCTCTTGTTTGAGTAGGTCAAAATTATTTTAAACCCAATTTAAATCTCATTTAAACCAAACTAAATGCAATCCAATTAAGGATGATTCTAGTCTAACTAGAAGCCTAATTAAATTAGATTAAATCAAGATTTAAATCTAATTTAAATGCTAAATCAATTAGGTGCACCCAAGTCTTAGTCAAATAAAGAATTGTTCTTCCCTTGCAATTGGCTTATCCAATAAACCAATTAGACTTAATCTAATTAAATCTAAACTAATTCTAATTGAATCTAATTCAATTAAACTTTATCTCAACTTGATTGCTCAATCAAATTGAGCCAATTAGCAATCCAATTGCTAATCGATCCTCCTACAACACTTGCATTAGGTCAAACATCAATCACATTAAATATTTGACCACGAAATGATTCTCAATCGCCGATTAACCATCTGATCAGGTTACAAGTTCTAATGTGTGTAATCCCATAGATTCAAACCTAAGTCGGTAGTATAGGAACCAATTTCTGTACTAATCAAAGTTACCATCTAGCAATGGTTCCCGACATCTAGATAGGTTGAATGAATGCAAAGCAACATTCTTAGAACTCTGGCCCATGATTACTGTATAATTCATCCCTATGACCAATAATGCTCAAGACAACTTTGACTATGCTGTCAAACACTCAAACAAGTCATCTCTATTATATCTTACAATTTTTTAAATCCCATGACACCTCACGAGAATTTCTCAGGCCTAGGTTTTGCTAAATTGAAACACAGTGAGTCATTCTCTTCCTGAAGTTAATCAAGAGTGGTCAATCCCATCTTAACTCACACACCGACTTTATAAGTACTTTATGGTACCTAAAAATCTTTTGAACCTATATTAGAAATACAGTTAGTCCGGCACTAAAGTATAGTGAGTTGCTTGCAAGTCACCATGGTGATCTCAAGTTGGAGGGACACTTATATCCATTGGCCTTAGCTAGCTACTTTTGATAGTAGAGTGCTACATTGGTCACGTTCAGTATAGATGTACTCCTACATCTCATCTGGATGCCATACCAGTATCTTCACACCACTTGGTTACGAGGTCAACCAATGCATATGGCATACAATGACCTACACTCGATAAGTTATCATCCTTGTTAATAACTTATCATTTGGTCATGAATAATTTAAGAACCATCCGATAAATCCTCTTTTATCAATTGATTGTAGTTCTAAGGACTTCATCATAATTTAGGAGTTAATTTAAGGAAGATAAAACTTTTATGATGAACCAGCCAAATAACTATTATTATTAGATAATTCATATACTAATTCCAATCATCTACTATTTAGATGATTGGCTTTAGGACACATTTTTCAATAACTCCCACTTGGACTAAAGCCAATCAGAATGATATCAAATATCCTATCTTCCACTTGAGTTCGTAGAACTCCTTAATTCTGAGGCCTTAGCAAATGGGTCGGTCAAGTTCTCCTTTTCCATCGATTTTCTAAAGATCGACGTCATGCTGATAAAAAAATCAAAG
>QRFJ01000608.1:244001-311549 GCA_006176705.1 Cocos nucifera | reverse complement strand
TTCTCTTGTTCAGCCTGTTATGGTCAAGTGAAGTAAGATAATTCTTCTTCCTATGATCTTGCTTCTAACATTAGAAGCACTATGCTTGATTTGGGTTAACCTTGAACTAATTATTTTGACTGGGCTTAGAAGCCCTAGTACAAATCCATTCATATTGTTGAACTAAATTCAACTCTCGATACTAATTATCGAAGTTGGATCCCATAAGTCATCATTGTCTAATAATGATAGGAGCAATTAGGGTTTAGCCTTAATTTAAGAAAAGAGAACATTGACCTAAGTATATGAATTATATTAAACCTAAAGACTTGGACTTTAGTCTAAAGGTTCTTCTACTATTTTATTCGAATAGGTAGCCTCTACCTTCAATTCAGAAAATTACTTTAATTTCCTAGTAGGTACTAGAATCCACATAGACTGCACATAAGCCCAACTATGGTTGGTCAACCCATGTGCATCTAAGCATAGGTTCATAATCAATTATTTCTCCAAACAACTTTTAGTAATTTAATTTTGCCCCAGAAACATAATCAGTAGGCTAGGGCTTCCACTGTAAGGATCTGGTTGAAGAAAAAATCCTATTTTTTGGATCAGATTTGTTCAGATCTGATTGGATCAAGAAGAATATTTCAAAAATTTTTTCTTCTTATATTCAAATCAGATCTGAGACTCTTCAGATCTGATCTTATTGATCTGATAAAATAAAAAAAAATTAAATTTAATCTAATTTAATTATACATATATTTTGGGTAATCCAATTATCCTGGGATGATTCCGATGTTTGCCTGAGGCTCTGGATGTAGCTATGCAAGCACTTGGCCTCTATCGGTATCCACTCGGGCAGGATGGAGATCTTCTTTTTCTCAATCTATGCTCCAAAAATAAAATCTAGATCTGATCTTGAAGGTCTTCAAAATAGCTTTTGAAGATCAATCGTTGTCTTTTGCAGCAGTGCTGCCTTCTTCCTTTTCTGTCGCCTTTCTCCTGCTTGGATCGCACTAAACTCAAGCCCAAGAACTCTTGGATGTGGATAGGAGAAAGAGGATCTGAAGGTGGCATGGAGAAGGAGGGAGAGAAGCTTTGTGGCATGGGCAAAGGATAGAAGCTCTCAATTTTAGGCGCAGACAGGGTTTATATAGATCCTGTTGCGCCATGTAGTACCACATCATCCAGGCCAATCAAGGCTCTTTGTGCAATCAGATCTAAATCTGATTGGTGGGATGACATCATCTGATCCAATCAGATTATAGTCCCTCATAAACCTCCTTAGGTGGTGCCAAGATTGATCAAACAGGACTCCTTGGTGCCACCTAATTTGAAATCATGGAGCAACCTAGAGTCCTATCTGTATGGGACTCCAGGTGTGATCCTCATGGGGTGCATGCCTCCCTAGGTGTGCGCCCCCTTACTTTCTGCTTTCTAGCAGGAGACCAAATCCCCATGTTCTCTCCTATGGGTGCATGACATATGGACAGATGTCTAAGTATCAAAGATCAATATTTGACCAAAGTCCAAAGACAAGATTTAGCAGGTGATGAAAAATGGCAGGTATTGTCTCAAATTTATCTCATAAATTAAGACAACCCTTTTCTAACTTGGACAAGCTCCAGTTAGACCAAGTAAAGGTTCCTAAGTGAGTCCAAATATATTTTACTTAGTCAAGACAAGCTTTAATAATTGTTAAAGGAGAACATTAGGCTCAATCGTGTGCTAGTACGATTTCTATGAACCTAATTGAATCTTATTCAAATCAATTAAACTGGGTTAGTCCAATTGATGATATCTAGATCCAAATTCTTATTTGTATGACCTAGTTAGATTCAGTTCCATATGGTAATGGGATATGTCGCAATCTCTATCATTGACATCATCAAAATACTTTCCGATAGATCAGAACTTTTCTGATTCAAACAACTAGTATGATCGATCATCCAAATCATTCTAATTGCTCCCAAAATCCATTAGTGACACCTAGCAGCATATAGTGACAACCCATCAGTACTAAAAATGAATCTCTTGGTGCAGTTACCTGTGTGATTAAGTTCCTCTATCTTGAGCTTCGATCGGATTAGGGTTAAGGTGATCTCATCAAACCCTAATATCCGTCTTATGAATTAATCATTCGAATCAAGTCCAATGTGAATAATCCTAATAAAAACTCTTTCTATTATTTCACTCTACCATGGCTATGGGCTTATGGACTTGATTCTCATGATCATCATAGGGCTGCTCCTCATCAACCAAGGTAGATAGATCCCTTATCAGTGCAATCCAATTCCTACAATGAACATGCTATAGCCAACATACACCTCAGGATTACGAATGGCTCGGAGATCGAGTTATGGTGTAATCAAACTATAACACCCTCAAGGTGAACTGTCGATGCATCTTAGGTCAAAGAACTAGATACACCACTACAGCTTCGAGCCAGTCATCGACGAGAACGTAGACTTCCTCATGATTGCTCGAGGTGGTCACGCTCAGTGCCTTTGTTCTCTAACGAGTACCTATACTCTCGCTCTGATGTCTTTATATCATAGACTCAAGACTCATCTTTCCTAAAGAAGCGATCGTACACCAACCTTCTGGATTAATCACCATCCTTATGATGATCCTACGGTCGAGAGCATTTTATGAGTTAATAATGAAAATTTACGTCTTAAATTTTCAACTCTTGAAAATATGAACAATCATTACCATTAACTCAAGGGATGTATCACAGTTAAATTTTCTATAGAGAGTCAAAGTTTCTAGTTAGATTTTTGTAATTAAGACTTGACCAATTTATTTAAAAATTTAATTTTTAAATAAATTAGCTCCCACTATTTTCTTCGAATCCCTACACTCCTTCTATAGAGATGCGAAAATCTTCATGATTAATGATTACTAGTAGATGGTGCAGTCCTACCAACTGACTCATCACCTCACCTAACAGTTATTGATGATGGATTAGCCAATGAGTGAACAGCTCTTATCCAATGATTCTCTAATCATGATGTATCCAAACTCGATCTCTAATTCATGAATCTCACCATGCCCGAAATATTGATCCACTCCTTAGTTAAGTTAGATCCACCATTTGCACAGATTGGATTCTTAATTGGATCTCTCACCGTATCCAAAATATTGAGCCCAATCCATCCTCCAGCTCGTAGCATCCAATGCCTAATAGACATGGTTGCATCTTTTTGATGCAATTGAATCACTATGACCAGCCGAGAACAATCAACCTCGGGAAGGGCCCACATATCTACAATGGTGGAAGACCTTAGACTTAATCTTTTCTTATGGAGATTTGATTTAGGTCTCTTTAAACTTGACTTGACATAGCCATAACCATTATGACCAACCTAGTGGCATGGGTTAGCTTGGATCATTAGCCACCTTAGATTAGGACTGAGCCAATAAATATGGCCAGGTAAGTGAGATCGGTGGAAGGGATATGCCATTAACTCAACAAGAATACATTTGAGTCGAGTAGCTTTCAATTAAAAATTAGTCGATTGTATCTACCAAACTTACCTTAGACACCAAATTATTAAGCCAGAATCAATCAGATTAGTCTACAATCTAGACTTTAACCACTGAGCCTAATTAGGTCTTAACTTGATTGATCACTCATGTGACTCAACCTTGATCCAGACTTAATCCTATTAGACTGGTCAATTTAAGCACTCTTGATCCCTTCTAACTAACTCTTGATTCGGTTTGATCAACCACTAGATCTAATTGAGCTACCCAAGCCCGAACCCAATTTTATAAATATGTCTTAGATCTAAAAATTTTTAATTTTAGATCTAATATATTTCATAATCTTAATTCTTAATTAAGTTTATGATTCATAAACAAAACATATAAATAAAATCCTAGGGTTTCAGGATCTAGAGTTTTGCAGAAAATAAGTTTTTGATTTCTGATTAAAGATGAACACGCAGCACCCCTACACATCATAAGAACATCCCATCGAATGGAAGGAGAGGGCCTTTAAATCTTTTTTTATTCTTATGATCGGATGGCCAAGGAGAACGTCTTAATCAAAAACATGATAAATCTACAAAACTAGTTAGATCTACATATATATCACATATATAAAAATTGACCTAACTTAAAAACATATTTTGCATACATCTCATATATCATATCATGCATATTTTTAGATCTAAATTATCTCATAAACATCTAAAAAATAAAATTTAAATTTGATCATATCAAATTAAATTTATTCAAGATAACTTTGTAGAACTATTCTACAACTAGTCTAAACATGCATCTTCATATCTCATATGAATAAAATTAAATAAATTTATTTTCTATTTTTTAGATCTAATTATAATATTTATAATATCAAAAAATAATAAATAAATAAATTTAAAAATTATTAATTAAATTAAAATTATGATTATGCTAGACTACACATAGAATAATTCTATTTCTAGTTTAGTCATGCATCTATACATCTTAGATCTAGATAATTTAATTTTCTTAATTTTTGATTTTAGATCTAATCACATCTAATGTGATATCTAAAATCATCTAATTATTAGATCAAAAATATATTAAAATTATATCTAATTAATTATGAAATCTGACTCTGATACCAGTTGAAGGGAAAATCCTATTTTTCGAGTCAGATTTGTTCAGATTTGATTGGATCAAGAGGAATATTTTAAAAATATTTTTCTCTTAGATCTAAATTAGATTTGAGATTCTTTAGATCTGATCATATTGATCTAAAAAATAAAATAAATTAAATTTAATTTAATTATACCTATATTTTGGGTAATCCAATTATCGTATGATGATCTCGATGTTTGCTTGAGGTTCTGGATGTAGCCACGCAAGCGCCTGATCTCTACCGATATCCACTTAGGTAAAATCTGAAGATCTTATCTTTCTCAATCTATGCTCCAAAAATTAGATCTGGATTTGATCTTGAAGGTCTTCAAAATGGCTTTTGAAGATCAGCTGTTGTTTCTTGCAGCAGTGCTGCCTTCTTCCTTTTCTGTCGCCTTTCTCTTGCTTGGATCGCACCAAACTCGAGCCCAAGAACTCTTGGACGTGGATAGGAGAGAGAGGATCTGAAGGTGGCATGGAGAAGGAGGGAGAGAAGCTTTGTGGTATGGGCAAAGGATAGAAGCTCTCAATTCTAGGTGTAGATAAGGTTTATATAGACCCTGCTGCGCCATGCAGTGCCACATCATCCCAGCCAATCATGATTCTTTATGCAATTAGATCTAAATTTGATTGATAAAATGACATCATCTGATCTAATCAGATTAGAGTCCCTCATAAACCTCCTTAGGTGGCACTAAGACTGGTCAAACAGGACTCCTTAGCGCCACCTAATTTGAAATCATGAAGCAACCTAGAGTCCCATCTGTATGGGACTCCAGGCATGATTCTCATGGGGCACATGCCTCCTTAGGCATGCGCCTCCTCCCTTTCTACTTTTTAGTAGGAGGACAAAGCCTCATGTTCTCTCCTATGGGTGCATGACATATGGGCAGATGTTTAAGTATTAAAGGTCAACATTTGACCAAAGTCCAAAGATAAATGGCAGGTGTTGTCTCAAATTTATTTCATAAATTAAGACAATCCCTTTTTGACTTGGACAAGCTCCAGTCAAATCAAGTAAAGATTTCTGAGTGAGCCCAAACATATTTGGCTCAGTCGAGACAAGCTTTAATGGTTGTTAAAGGAGAACATTAGGTTCAATCGTGTGCTAGCACGATTTTCTTGAACCTAATTGAATCTTATTCAAATCAATTAAACTGGGTTAGTCCAATTGATGATATCTAGATCCAAATCCTTGTTTGTGTGATCTAGTTAGGTTCAGTTTCATATGGTAATGGGATATGTCATAATCTCTATCATTGACATTATCAAAATCCTTCCGATAGATCAGAACTTTTCTGATTCAGACAACTAGTATGATCGATCATCCAAATCATTCTAATTGCTTCCATAATCCATCAGTGACACCTAGCAGCATATGGTGGCAACCCATCAGCACTGAAAATGAACCTCTCGATATAGTTACCTATGTGATTAAGTTCCTCTATCTTGAGCCCCGATCGGATTAGGGTTAAGGTGATCTCATCAAATCCTAATATCCGTCATATGAATTAATCATTCAATTCAAGTCCAATGTGAAAAATCCTAATAGAAACTCTTTCTATTATTTCACTATGCCATGGCCATGGGTTTATAGACTTGATTCTCATGATCATCATAGGGCTGCTCCTTATCTACCGAGGTAGATAGATCTCCTATCGGTGCAATCCAATTCCTTCAATGAACATGCTATAGTTATGGTGTAGTCAAACTATAACACCCTCAAGGTGAACTACCGATGCACCTCAGGTCAAAGAATCAGACACACCACTACAACTTCGAGCCAGTCATTGACGAGAAGGTAGACTTCCTCATGACTGCTCGAGGTGGTCATGCTCAGTACCCTCGTTCTCTAACGAGTATCTGTACTCTCACTTTGGTATCTCTATACCATAGACTCAAGACTCATCTTCTCTAAAGAAGCAATCGTACATCAATTTTTCGGATCAATCACCATCCTTATGATGATCCTACGGTCGAGAGCATTTTATGAGTTAATAATGAAAATTCATGTCTTAAATTTTCAACTCTTGAAAATATGAACCATCATTACCATTAACTCAAGGGATGTATCACAGACACTTTCAAATACACATTATGATAGAAAATAATCCATGTTATTATTTATAGTCAAAATTATAATTTTGCCTTTAGATGTGTATTACAAGTGTTAGCCAATTCTGGCTTCTAGGGCACACATATCTAACATCAGTTAGGTCCAACAATTAACATGAGCAAACTTGGTGCATCTAACTAATGAATGATTAAGCCCAACTATGGTTGGTCATCATATGATGAATGATAATTCCATTAGTCAACAAGCACCAGACCTATGGGCCTCCAATGATTATTGAGTTAATGGACTCATTATCAAACACCTTCATGGGAAGCTATGACTCGGTCTCCATAACTGACTCGATTATTGATATGAGCCAGACAATCCCAAATTCTGAGATAACTCGACTTGGTTTCTTACTATGCCATATCTCATACAGTGTGGTAGGAATAGTTTTAGAAGAAATCCTATTCAGTAAATATATAATAGTTAACAAACTGTATCCCCAAAGAAAATTAGGGAGGTTTGTGAAGCTCATCATGGATCGAACCATATCTAATAGGGTCTGGTTCCTCCATTCTAAAATTCCATTAAGTTGAGGTGTTCCAGATGGAGTCCATTAAGAGACTATGCTATTCTGCTTGAGAAGTCTAGAAATTTTCAACTAAGATATTCACCTCCTCGATCTGATCGAAGAACCTTAATGGGTTTTTAGTTTGCTTTTCTACTTCATGTCTGAATTCTTTAAACTTTTCAAAGACTTCAAACTTGTGTCTCATAAGATACACATACCCATACTGAGATAAATCATTGGTGAAGATTATGAAGTAGACAAAATTGCCTCTAGTCGGCACATCAAATGGACTGCACACATCAATATGTACTAGGGCAAGAAAATCCGTGGTCCTTTCTCCATGTCCCATAAAAGGGTGTTTAGTCATTTTGCCACGAAGACATGATTCATAAATTGGATATGACTCAAAAGTCAATGGACTCAATAGCCTGATTTTTTTTAATTTGTTAATCCTATCTTCTGCTATATGACATAGTCTAAGGTGCCATAGATACCTATCGTTTGGACTATCCCTAGGTCATTTTGATTTTATGGCATTCATATTTTGCTCGATATTAGAAACAGATACATCAATATATAGCTGGTAAAGACCATTAATAAGGAAATCACTTACAATTTTATTTTTTTCGTAAAGAATGTTATAATAGTCCTTAAGAAAACTAATTACATAGCCTTCTAGTGCTAAACATGAAACAGAATTCAAATTCCTGCTTGCTGCAAGCACATAATAACAATCCTTAAGTACTAAATTTAAACCAGATGGTAGTCGAAGAGGATAGATTTCCACGGCCATAGCAGCAACCCTTGCTTCATTTTCAATGCATAGGATCATCTTACCATCCCTCAGTCTTCTGCTATCCTCAAGACCCTGCATGGACGTGCACAAATAAGCACTAAAATCAGAGTCAAGCACCCAAGTGAATGCAGAAGAAATCGTAAGGTTAGATTCAATAATGAGCATACCTCCGGAAGGATCTGCTTCCTTCTTATTCTTCAGGGTGGCCAGGTATGTAGGGCAGTTCCGCTTCCAGTGGCCATCGGTATTGCAATGGAAATACTTTTCTTTGTCAACGGTCTTCTTCTTCAGCTCTGCCTTTTTTTTCTTTCCTTCTTCCACCTTCTGCCTTTTTTTTCTTTCCTTCTTCCACCTTCTGCCTTTTCATAGACTTTTTCTTCTTTTCAAAAGACTTTCTCTTGGAAGAAGTCCATTCCATAGCAAATATTGAGCCTTTAGAACCTTTCATTGAAAGCTCAGCAGTAACCAGCATATTCATAAGCTCGGCCAGAGTATTTTGAAGTTTATGCATATGGTAGTTCATGATGAACTGCCCATATGCATCAGTCAAGGATTGCAGAATTATATCATTCTACAGATCCAGGTCTAACTTCACTCTGAGCTTCTCAAGTCTAAGTTCTTGATCATTATCAGACAATGATCTTGGACTGATTATCCATCATGCATTTTAGCCTTGAATAGTTATTTAGTGACTTGATATTTGGCTGTGCGACTCTATTCACCAAACATCTCTTGTAGGTAAGCCAACATTTAGTGGATAGTCTTGATATCTTCATGTTGGCACTGAAGCTCATCAAACATCAAGCCCAACATGTATTATCTAGCCTTGTTATCTTCGTCCATCCACTTATCAAGAGATGCTCTCTGTTCAGTGGATGGACGAGTTGGTAAGGTGGGGGGTTCCTGGTCCAATACATGAGTTAACTTCTCAAAATCCAAAATAATTTTGAAGTTCTAGAGCCAATCCTTGTAATTGGATTCGATCAGTCTATGGGTGTCCAGGATACGTGCTAGTGGGTTGGATGCAGATATTTTGCTTTTTCTGTAGAGAGTCAAAGTTTCTAGTTAGATATTGTAATTAAGACTTAATCAATTTATTTAAAAATTTAATTTTTAAATAAATTAGCTTCTATTATTTTCTCGGATCCCTACACTTTTTCTGTAGAGATGCAAAAATCTCTATGATTATAGATTTCTAATGGATGGTGCTGTCCCACCAATTGACTCATCACCTCACCTAACAGTTATTGATGATGGATTAGCCAATGAGTGGATAACTCTTATCCAATGAATCTCTAATCATGGTGCACCTAAACTTGGACTCTAATTCATGAATCTCACCATGCTCGAAATATTGATCCACTCCTTAGTTAAGTCAGACCTACCATTTGCATAGATTGGATTCCTAATTGGGTCTCTCATCGTATCCAAAATATTGAGCCCAATTTATCCTCCAGCCCATAGCATCCAATGCCTAATAGATATGGTTGTATCTTCTCGATGTAACTGAACCACAATGACCAGCCAAGAACAATCAACCCCGAGAAGGGCCCGCATATCTACAATGGTGGAAGATCTTAGACTTAATCTTTTCTTAGGAAGATTTGATTTTGGTCTCTTTAAACTTGACTTACAATAGCCATAACAATTATGACTAACTTAGTGGTATGGGTTAGCTCGGATTGTTAACCACCTTAGATCAGGACTGGGTCGACAAATATGGCCAGATAAGTGAGACCTATGGAAGAGATATGCCAATAACTTGACAAGAATGCATTCGAGTCGAGTAGCTTCCAATTAAAAATTAATCGATCGTATTTTCCAGACTCACCTTAGACACCAAATTATCGAGCTAGAACCAATTAGGTTAGCCTATAATTCAGACTCTAACCATTGAGTCTAATTAGGTCTTAGCTTAATCGATCACTCATGTGATTCGATCTTGATCCAGACTTAATCCTATTAGGCTGATCAATTTAAGCACTCTTGATCTTATCTAACCAACTCTTAATTCGGTTTGATCAACTGCTAGACCTAATTGAGCTACCCAAGCCCAAATCCAATTTTATGAATATATCTTAAATCTAAAAATTCTCAATTTTAGACTTAACATATTTTATAATCTTAATTCTTAATTAAGTTTAGGATTCATAAATAAAATATGTAAATAAAATTCTAGTATTCAAGATCTAGGTTTTTGTAAAAAATAAGTTTTAGATTTTTGATTAAGGACGAACGTGCAGCACCCCTACATATCATAAGAATACCCCATCGAATGGAAGGAGAGGGCATTTAAATCTTACTTTGTTCTTATGACCGGACGGCCAAGGAAAACATCTTAATTAGAAATATGAAAACTACAAAACTAGTTAGATCTACATCATATATCTCATATATAAAAAATTGATCTAATTATAAACATGTTTTGTATACATCTTCATGAAGGGAAATCCTGATTTCCCGGTCCAGGTTCGTCCAGATCTGATCAGATCAAGAGATATATTTCAAAAATTTTTTTCTTGATCCCAATCAGATCTTGATATATTTTAGATCTAATTCTTATTATTTTAATAAATAAAATAAAATAAGATAAATTAAATCAAATTTAATTTACCTGATTTGGGTAATCCTATTACCCTGTAGATGATCCTGATTGCAGCGGAAGGTTCTGGATCTAGCCACGCAAGCGCCTGGCCTCTATCGGTATCCACTCGGGTTAGATCTGGAGATCCTCTTCTTCTCTATCACATCTCCAAAAATTAGATCTGGATCTGATCTGGAGGATCTTCAAAACTCTTTTGAAGATCTGCAGTCGTCCTTTTGCAGCAGCGCAGCCTTCTTGCTTTTGATCGCCTTTCCTTTGATCTGAATCGCACCAACCTAAGTCCAAAACCCTTTTGGACGTGGAGAGGAGAAGGAGGAGAAGTTTAGGCATGGAGGAAGAGGGGAGAGGCAGCCTTGGGGCGTGGGAAATCTCTATTCTCAATCATTCGTTAGCATCTGAGTTGGGCGCAGGGTCTTATTTATAGACTAAGCGTGATCCAACTCCTCTTCCTCTCAACCAATCACAACCCTTTGTGAAATCAGATCTAAATCTGATTGGTTGAAATAGAGACCCCTGGATTCCTCCTTAGAGGGCGCCTAAGACCAGTCAAACTGGATTCTTAGTAGAACTCTGATTGGAATCCAAAAGGGAGGTGGAGTCCTTGTCCAACAAGGACTCCTAGGCGCCTCCTACTTGGGCTCACGCCACCCTTGGCGTGCGCCCTTCTCCTTGCCAGGTTCTGGCAGGGGGACAGGCCCCCACCAGCTCTCCAATAGGTGCATGACATGTGGTCAAAAGTCAAAGTGTCAATGGTCAACATTTGACCAGTCAAAGGTAGACTTTTGACCAAAGTCAAAGAACAAGAAATGGCAGGTGACCAAAAATGGCAGGTAATGTCTTACAAAATAAGACAACCTTCTCTAACTTGGACAACCTCTAGTCAGACCATATGAAGGCCTCTGATTGAGCACAAACTCCTTTGGCTCAGACAGGACAACTTATTTATGATAGTAAAAGAAGAACGTTAGGTTCAATCGAGTGCTAGCACGATTTCCTTGAACCTAATTGAATCTCATTCAGATCAATTGAACTAGATCAGTTCAATTGATGATCACCAGATTCAAACCCTTGTTTGTGTGACCCAGTTAGGTTCAGTTCTGTATGGTAATGGGATATGTCATGATCTCTATCATCGACATCATCGAAACTCCTTTCGATGGATCAGAACTCTTCTGATTCGAACAGCTAGAATGATCGATCATCTAAATCATTCTAATTGCTCCCAAAATCCACCAGTGACACCTAGCAGTATATGGTGGCAACCCATCAGAGCTGAATGCGAACCTCTTGGTGCAGCTACCTGTGTGATTCAAGTTCTTCTATCTTGAGCCCCGATCAGATTAGGGTTAAGGTAAACTCGTCAAACCCTAGTCTCTGTCATATGATATAATCATTCGATTCGAGTCCAATGTGAAAATCTAAATAGAAACTCTTTCTATTATTTCACTCTGCCATGGCCATGGGCTTCAGGACTTGATTCTCATGATTATCATAGGGCTGCTCCTCTACCACCGAGGTAGATAGATCCCATCTTGATGCAATCCAGTTCCTACAATGAACATGCTATAGCCAACATACACCTCAGGGTTCCATATGGCTAGGAGACCGAGTAATGGTGTAGTCAAACTATAACACCCTCAAGGTGAACTGCCGATGCATCTCAGGTCAAAGAACCAGACACACTACTGCAGCATCGAGTCAGTCATTGACGAGAAGGTAGACTTCCTAATGACTACTCGAGGTGGTCACGCTCAGTGCCCTCGTTCTCTAACGAGTACCTGTACTCTCGCTCCGGTGTCTCCACACCGTAGACTCAAGACTCATCTACTAAAGAGAAGCGATCGTACACCAACCTTCCGGATCAATCACCATCCTCGTGATGATCCTATGGTCGGGAGCTGTTTATGAGTTAATAATGATTATTCATGTCTTAAATTTTCAACTCTTGAAAATATGAATTATCATTACCATTAACTCAAAGGATGTATCACAGACACTAAATACACATATGTGATAGAAAATAACCCATTTTATTAATTATAGTCAAAATTACAATTTTGCCCCTAGAAGTGTATTACAAGTGTCAGCCAATTCTGGCTTCTAGGGCACATATATCTAACAATCTCCCACTTATCCTAAAGCCAATTGGCTACAAGTCTAAGTCCCATCTTCTCAAGGTGGGCTTCGATCTTCTGTTGTCCCAACGGCTTTGTAAGTGGGTCTGCCACATTATCTGCGGAGTTGACTCTCTTGACCTCAACGTAACCTTTCTCAAGGTAATCGCGGATGAGATGATATCGCTGTTTGCTAGGAACTCTTCCAGCACAAACAGTCTGCCAGATGTCGACTTTCGATCATCTATATCGGACATGAAGTCCGAGTCTGTGTATCCCTGGACTTGGAGTTCTCCATTACCAAAGACCAACATCATATCCTTAGTTCTTCTCAAGTACTTAAGGATACATTTCACAGAAGTCCAGTGTTCTTCACCTGGATTTGACTGATATCTGCTTGTGACACTCACAGCATGGGCTATATCAGGTCGTGTACATAGCATGGCATACATGAGGCTCCCTATTGCAGAAGCATAAGGGATCTTGCTCATGCGTTCTATTTCCTCAGGTGTGCTGGGGCACATCTTCTTGGAAAGATGAATACCATGTCTGAAGGATATTAATCCCCTCTTAGAGTTTTCCATACTAAACCTCTTTAGTACTTCCTCTATGTACATCTTCTGTGAAAGTCCTAGCATCCTATTCGGTCTATCCCTATAGACCTTAATTCCTAGAATAAAGGATGCTTCACCTAGGTCTTTCATGGAGAATTCCTTGGACAACCACATCTTGACTGATGTCAACATGGGAATATCATTCCCAATAAGGAGGATGTCATCCACGTACAATACAAGGAAGACAACAGCGCTCCCACTGACCCTTTTGAAAACACATGGTTCCTCTTCGTTTTTGATGAAACCAAACTTTTTGATCACATCATTGAAACGAGTGTTCCAGCTCCGAGATGCTTGCTTAAGTCCATATATGGACCTTTGCAGCTTGCAAACCTTGTGATCAGTATCACTGGATGTGAAACCTAGCGGCTGTTCCATATAGATATCTTCCTCAAGATATCCATTTAGGAATGCCGTTTTCACGTCCATTTGCCATATTTCATAATCGAAATAGGCTGCAACAGCAAGCAATGTGCGGATGGATTTTAGCATAGCTACCGGGGAAAAGGTATCCTGATAGTCAATGCCTTTCGCGTTGACTATAACCTTTTGCCACCAGTCTAGCCTTGAATGTCTCCACATTCCCATCTGCACCAATCTTTCTCTTGAAGATCCATTTACACCCAATAGGTACTATACCTTCTGGTGGATCTACCAAGGTCCAGACTTGGTTTGAGTGCATCGAGTCGATCTCTGACTTCATTGCCTCAAGCCATTTCTCGGAGTCGATATCTGATATCGCCTCGTTGTAGGTTTTGGGATCATCACCATGAGCACCATTACCTATGAGGAACATTTCCTCTACGTCCTCTGAAATAATACCTAAGTATCTTTCAGGGGGATGGAAAACTCTTTCCGATCTACGAGGTGGAGGAGGTAGTGTTCTTATTGGCTCAACCTGATTTGGTTCCACTTGATCCTTAGCTCTTTCCACTTGTGAGACTTTCTCATCAAGCTTAATCTACTTTCCAATGCCACTATCTTGAATAAACTATTTTTCAAGAAATATGGCATGTCGACTCACAATCACATTGTGGTCTTCTGGAATGTAGAAATAGTATCCTAATGACTCTTTAGGATATCCTATGAATCGAGCTCTGAAGGACCTAAACTCTAACTTGTCCGCTTGTTGTCTTTTGACATAAGCCGGACAACCCCAAATTCTGAGATGACTCAGACTTGGTTTCTTACCGTGCCATATCTCATACGGTGTGGTAGGAACGGTTTTAGAGGGAACCCTATTCAGTAGATAAATTGAAGTTAATAATGAATGTCCCCAAAGAAAATCAGGGAGGTCTGTGAAGCTCATCATGGATCGAACCATATCCAATAGAGTCCGATTTCTCCGTTCTGAAACCCCATTGAGTTGAGGTGTTCCTGGTGGAGTCCATTGAGAGACTATGCCATTTTCCTTAAGATAGTCTAGGAATTCCCGGCTAAGGTATTCACCTCCTCGATCTGATCGAAGAACCTTAATGGGTTTTCCAGTTTGTTTTTCTACTTCATGTCTGAATTCTTTGAACTTTTCAAAAGCTTCAGACTTATGTCTCATAAGATACACATACCCATACCTAGACAGATCATCGGTAAAGGTAATGAAGTAGACAAAATTGCCTCTAGCCGGCACATCAAATGGGCCGCACACATCAGTATGTACTAGGGCAAGGAGATCTGTGGCCCTCTCCCCATGTCCAACAAAAGGGAGTTTAGTCATTTTGCCTTGAAGACAAGATTCACAAGTTGGATATGACTCAAAAGTCAATGGACTCAATAGCCCATTTTTCTCCAATTTGTTAATCCTATCTTCTGCTATATGACCTAATCTCAAGTGCCATAGATATCTATCATTTGGACTATCCCTAGGTCATTTGGCATTCACGTTTTGCTCGATAGTTAAAATAGGTACATCAATATGCAACTGATAAAGACCATTAACAAGGAAACCATTTGCAATTTTATTTCTTTCATAAAGAATGTTACAATGGTCCTTAAAGAAGGTGATCACATAACCTTCTTGTGCTAAGCATGAAACAGAAATTAAATTCCTGCTAGCTGCAGGCACATAATAACAGTCTTTTAAAACTAAGTCTAAACCAGATGGTAATCGCAGAGGGTATGTTCCCACGGCTACTGCAGCAACTCTTGCTCCATTACCGACGCGTAGGATCATGTCTCCATCCCTCAGCCTCCTGCTATCCTCAAGACCCTGCATAGAAGTGCACAGATGAGCACTAGAACCAGAGTCAAGCACCCAACTGGATGCAGAAGAAACCGTAAGGTTAGACTCAATAACGAGCATACCTCCAGAAGGACCTTCCTTCTTGTTCTTCAGGGTGGCCAGGTAAGTAGGGCAGTTCCGCTTCCAATGGCCGTCGCTGTTGCAATGGAAACACTTTCCTTTGCCATCGGCCTTTTTCTTCGATTCTGCCTTCTTCTTCTTTGATCCTTCCACCTTTTGCTTTTTCACAGACTTCTTTTTCTTTCCATAAGACTTTCTTTTGGAAGAAGTCCGTTCCATAGCAAGAACTGAGCCTTTAGAACCTTTCATAGAAAGCTCAGCGGTAACCAGCATATTCATCAACTCGGCCAAGGAATTTTGAAGTTTATGCATGTGGTAATTCATGATGAATTGCCCATATGCATCAGTCAAGGATTGCAGAATAATATCATTCTGCAGATCCAAGTCCAACTTCACACCGAGCTTCTCAAGCTCTTCCATGTCCTTGATCATTGTCAGACAGTGATCTTGGACTGACTGCCCATCACGCATCTTAGCCTTAAAAAGTCATTTTGTGACTTGATATTTGGCTGCGCGACTCTGTTCACCAAACATCTCCTGCAGGTGAGCCAACATTTGGCGAGCAGTCCCGATATCTTCATGTTGGCGCTGGAGCTCATCAGACATCGAGCCCAACATGTAGTATCTGGCCTTATTATCTTCGTCAATCCATTTTTCCAGAGACGTTCTCTGTTCAACAGATGGACGGGCTGGTAATGGTGGGAGGGTCCTGGTCCAAAACATGTGTTAACTTCTCTGAACCCAAAATAATTTTATAGTTCCTGAGCCAATCTTTATAATTGGGTCCAGGTCAGTCTATGTGTGTCCAGGATACGTGCCAATGGGTTGGACGCAGACATTTTCCTGTAGAGAGTCAAAGATTCTAGTTAGATACTGTAATTTTGACTTGACCAATTTGTTTAGGAATTTTATTTTTAAATAAATTAGCTCCCACTATTTTCTCGGATCCCTACACTCCCTCTGTAGAGATGCGAAAATCTCCACGATTGATGATTTCTAGTGGGTGGTGCGGTCTCACCAACTGACTCATCACCTCACCTAACAGTTATTGGTGATGGGTTAGCCAATGAGTGAACAACTCTTGTTCAATGATTCTCTAATCATGGTGCACCCAAACTTGGTCTCTAATTCATGAATCTCACCGTATCCGGAATATTGATCCACTCCTTAGTTAAGTCAGACCCACCATTTGCATAGACTGGGTTCCTAATTGGGTCTCTCACCGTATCCAGAAATATTGAGCCCAACTCATCCTCCAGCCCATAGCATCCAATGCCTAATAGACATGGTTGCGTCTTCCCGGTGCAACTGAGCCACTGTATCCAGCCGAGAACAATCAACCCCGGGAAGGGCCCGCACGTCTACAATGGTGGAAGACCTCGGACTTAATCTTTTCTTAGGGAGAATTGATTCAGGTCTCATTAAACTAGACTTGGCTTAGTCATAACAATTATGACTAACCTAGTGGCATGGGTTAGCTCGGATTATTGACCACCTCAGATCAGAACTATGTCAACAGATATGGCCAGGTAAGTGAGACCGGTGGAAGGAATATGCCGTTAACTCGCACAAGAATGCATTCAGGTCGAGTAGCTTCCAATTAAAAACCAGTCGGTCGTCTGTGCCAAACTTACCTTAGACACCAAATTGTTGAGTCAGAACCAATTGGGTTAGCCTACAATCCAGACTCTAACCTCTTGAGCCTAATTAGGTCTTGCTTGATCGTGACTCGATCTTGACCCAGACTTAATCCTATTAGGCTGGTCAATTTAAGCATTGTTGATCCCATCTAACCAACTCTTGATTCGGTTTGATCAACCGCTTAGACCTAATTGAGCTACCCAAGCCCGAACCCAGTATTATGAATATGTCTTAGATCTGAAATTCTCAATTTTAGACCTAATTGATATTCCATAAACTTAATTCTTAATTAAGTTGGGTTCATAAACAAAATATGCACAATAAATCCTAGGGTTTCAGGATCTAGGGTTTTGCAGAAAGTAAGTTTTGGGTTTCTGATTAAGGACGAACACGCAGCACCCCTACACGTCATAAGAACACCCCATCGAATGGGAAGAGAGGGCCTTTAAACCCTTCTTCGTTCTTATGACCGGACGGCCAAGAGGAACGCCTTAATCAGGAACATTCAATACTACAAAACAATATCAGATCTATATCATATATCTCATATATAAAGTAGATCTAATCATGGCATATTTTGCATACATCTCATGTATCAAATCATGCATGTTTTCAGATCTAAATTATCACATAATAATCTAAAAAATTAGATTTAAATTGATCTAATCAAAATAAATTCTAATCTAGACAATTATGTAGAACTATTCTACAACTAGTCTAGTCATGCATCTATCATATCTCATATGATATTTAAAATTAAATAATTTTTATTTGCTGTTTATCAGATGTTATTATAACACTTATAATATCAGAAAATAGTAAATAAGAAGATCTAAAATATGATTTAATCAGATTAAATCAAAGACATGCAAAACTATTCTATAGAACTATTCTATTCTAGAACTAGTCATGCATATCTTCATGTTCTTAGATCCAAATCATTTAATTTTAATTTTTCTGATTTCAGATCTGATCACATCTCATGTGACATCTGAAATCAATTTATTTTCTAATTAAAATAAAATTAAAATCAGATCTAAACAATTTTAGAACCATGGCTCTGATACCAGTTGAAGGGAAATCCTGATTTCCCGGTCCAGGTTCGTCCAGATCTGATCAGATCAAGAGATATATTTCAAAAATTTTTCTCTTGATCCCAATCAGATCTTGATATGTTTCAGATCTGATTCTTATTATTTTAATAAATAAAATAAAATAAGATAAATTAAATCAAATTTAATTTACCTGATTTGGGTAATCCTATTACCCTGTAGATGATCCTGATTGCAGCGGAAGGTTCTGGATCTAGCCACGCAAGCGCCTGGCCTCTACCAGTATCCACTCGGGTTGGATCTGGAGATCCTCTTCTTCTCTATCACATCTCCAAAAATTAGATCTGGATCTGATCTGGAGGATCTTCAAAACTCTTTTGAAGATCTGCAGTCGTCCTTTTGCAGCAGCGCAGCCTTCTTGCTTTTGATCGCCTTTCCTTGATCTGAATCGCACCAACCTAAGTCCAAAACCCTTTTGGATGTGGAGAGGAGAAGGAGGAGAAGTTTAGGCATGGAGGAAGAGGGGAGAGGCAGCCTTGGGGCATGGGAAATCTCTATTCTAATTCCATCGTTAGCATCTGAGTTGGGCGCAGGGTCTTACATTTACAAATAATTTTTATTTAATTAAAAAATAAAAATTAAAGATCCTTTTCTTCTCTATCACCTCTCCAAAAATTAAATCTAGATCTACTTTGGAGGATCTTCAAAACACCTTTCGAAGATCAGCAGTTGTCCTTTGCAGCAGCACAGCCTCTAGCTTTCTTCACCTTTCTCTCATCTGGATTGCACAACCAAGATCCCAAACATTTGGGCATGGAGAGGAGAGGGAGAATATGGGCTTGGCATAGAGGAGGAGGAGAGAACCAGCATTGGGACATGTAGAATTCTCAGATGTTTTTTGAGTTGGGCGCAGGGTTTTCTTTATAGACTATGCGTGATCCAACTCCTCTTCTTCCCAACCAATCACAACCCTTTATGAAATCAGATCTAAATCTGATTGGTGGGAATAGAAGTCCCCTGGATTCCTCCTTAGAGGGTGCCTAAGACCAGTCAAACTTGGATTCTTAGTAGAACTCTAATTGGAAATCCAAAAGGGAGGTGGAGTCCTTGTCCAACAAGGGACTCCTAGGGCGCCTCCTACTTGGGCTCACGCCACCCTTGGCGTGCGCCCTTCTCCTTGCCAGGTTCTGGCAGGGGGACAAGCCCCCACCAGCTCTCCAATAGGTGCATGTAACATGTGGACAAAAGTCAAAGTATCAATGGTCAACGTTTGACCAGTCAAAGGTCAGACTTTTGACCAAAGTCAAAGAACAAGAAATGGCAGGTGACCAAAAATGGCAGGTATTATGTCTTACAAAATAAGACAACCCTTTTCTTGACTTGGACAACCTCCAGTTAGACCATAGTGAAGGCCTCTGATTGAGCACAAACTCCTTTTGGCTCAGTCAGGACAACTTATTTATGATAGTAAAAGAAGAACGTTAGGTTCAATCGAGTGCTAGCACGATTTCCTTGAACCTAATTGAATCTCATTCAGATCAATTGAACTAGATCAGTTCAATTGATGATCACCAGATTCAAACCCTTGTTTGTGTGACCTAGTTAGGTTCAGTTCTATATGGTAATGGGATATGTCATGATCTCTATCATCGATATCATCGAAACTCCTTTCGATGGATCAGAACTCTTCTGATTCGAACAGCTAGAATGATCGATCATCTAAATCATTCTAATTGCTCCCAAAATCCACCAGTGACACCTAGCAGTATATGGTGGCAACCCATCAGAGCTGAATGCGAACCTCTTGGTGCAGCTACCTGTGTGATTAAGTTCTTCTATCTTGAGCCCCGATCAGATTAGGGTTAAGGTAAACTCGTCAAACCCTAGTCTCTGTCATATGATGTAATCATTCGATTCGAGTCCAATGTGAAAATCCTAAATAGAAACTCTTTCTATTATTTCACTCTGCCATGGCCATGGGCTTCAGGACTTGATTCTCATGATTATCATAGGGCTGCTCCTCTACCACCGAGGTAGATAGATCCCATCTTGATGCAATCCAGTTCCTACAATGAACATGCTATAGCCAACATACACCTCAGGGTTCCATATGGCTAGGAGACCGAGTAATGGTGTAGTCAAACTATAACACCCTTAAGGTGAACTACCGATGCATCTCAGGTCAAAGAACCAGACACACTACTGCAGCATCGAGTCAGTCATTGACGAGAAGGTAGACTTCCTAATGACTACTCGAGGTGGTCACGCTCAGTGCCCTCGTTCTCTAACGAGTACCTGTACTTTCGCTCCGGTGTCTCCACACCGTAGACTCAAGACTCATCTACTAAAGAGAAGCGATCGTACACCAACCTTCCAGATCAATCACCATTCTCGTGATGATCCTATGGTCGGGAGCTGTTTATGAGTTAATAATGATTATTCATGTCTTAAATTTTCAACTCTTGAAAATATGAATTATCATTACCATTAACTCAAAGGATGTATCACAGACACTAAATACACAGGTGTGATAGAAAATAACCCATTTTATTAATTATAGTCAAAATTACAATTTTGCCCTTAGGAGTGTATTACAAGTGTCAGCCAATTCTGGCTTCTAGGGCACATATATCTAACTCTTCATGTATCATATTATGCATATTTTTAGATCTAAATTATCTCATAATCATCTAAAAAATTAAATTTAAATTGATCATATCAAATTAAAATCTATTCTAGATAATTATGTAGAACTATTCTACAACTTTCTAAACATGCATTCATCATATCTCATATGAACAAAAATTAAATAACTTTATTTTTTATTTTTTAGATCTTATTATAATATTTATAATATCAAAAAATAATAAATAAATAAATCTAAAAATCATAACTAATTAAATTAAATTATGATCATGTTGGACTATACATAGAATAATTCTATTCTACAACTAGTCATGCATCTTGTACAACTTAGATCTAAATTATTTAATATTTTAATTTTTGATTTTAGATCTAATCATTTCTAATGTGACATCTAAAATCATCAAATTATTAAATCAAAATTAAAATAAAATCAAATCTAATAAAAAATGCAACCTTGCTCTGATACCAATTGAAGGAGAAATCTAATTTTTTAGATCAGATTCGTTCAGATCTGATTGGATCAAGAGAGATATTTTAAAATTTTTTCTCTTGAATCTTAATTAGATTTAAGATTTTTTAAATTTAATATCATTGATTTAATAAAATAAAATAAAATAAAATAAATAATAAATTAAATCTAATTTAATTTTATCTTATTGCGGGTAATCTGATTATACTATGATGATCCTGATGTCTGCTTGAGGTTCTGGATCTAGCCATGCAAGTGCCTGACCTCTATCGATATCAACTTAGATAGGATCTAGAGATCTTCTCCTTCTTTATCACTTCTCCAAAAATTAGATATGGATTTGATTTTGAAGATCTTCAAAACTTCTTTCGAAGATGTGAGTTGTCTCTTGCAGCAGTGCTGCCTTCTTCCTTTTCCTGTCGGCTTTCTCTTGCTTGGATCGCACCAAACTTATGCCCAAAAATTCTTGGGCATGGATAGGAGAGAGAACACCTGAAGGTGGTGTGGAGGAGGAAGAGGGGCAGTTTTGTGGCATGGGCAATGGGTCAAGCATCTTTGATCTTGGTGCAGACAGGGTTCTTATAGACCTTATTGCGCCATGTAGTGCCACATCATCCAAGCCAATCATGGCTTTTTATGCAATCAGATCTAAATCTGATTGGTGGAATGACATAATCTAATCCAATCAGATGAGAGTCCCTTTGAATCATCCTTAGATGGCGCCAAGATTGGGTCAAAGCAGTCTTCTAGGCACCACCCAAGTAGAATCCCCGAAGCAACTGGAGTCCCATCTGTACGGAACTCTAGATGCTTTATCCATGGGCGCATGCCTCCCTAGGCATGCACCCCTTATCCATCTATTTTTTAGCAGGTGGGCTGGTCCAAGAACTCTCTCCTATGATGGCTTGACACATGGGTAGATGTCAAGTGTCAAAGGTCAATGTTTGACCAAATGTCTGAAATAGGATTTAGTAGGTGATGAAAAATGGCAAGTATTGTCTTAAATTCATCTCATAAATTAAGACAATCCTTTTCTAACCTGGACAAGCTCCAATCAGACCAAGTAAAGGTACCTGAGTGAGCTCAGACACATTTGGCTCAGTCGAGACAAACTTTAATGATAATTAAAAGAGAACATTAGGCTCAATTGTGTGCTAGCACGATTTCCTTGAACCTAATTGAATCTAATTCAAATCAATTAAACTGAATTAGTCCAATTGATGATATCTAGATTGAAATCCTTATTTGTGTGATCTAGTTAGGTTCAGTTCCATATGGTAATGAGATATATCACGATCTCTATCATCGACATCATCGAAACACCTTCTGATGGATCATAACTTTTTTGATTCAGATAATTAGTATGATTGATCATCTAAATCATTCTAATTGCTCTCAAAATCCACCAATGACATCTAGCAGCATATGGTGGCAATCCATCAGAGCTAAAAATGAACCTCTCGGTGCAGTTATCTGTGTGATTAAGTTCTTCTATCTTGAGCCCCGACTGGATTGGGGTTAAGGTAATCTCGTCAAACCCTAATATCCGTCATATGATTAATCATTCGATTCAAGTCCAATGTAAAAACCTTAATAGAAATTTTTTCTATTATTTTACTCTACCATGACCCTGGGCTTATGGACTTAATTCTCATGATCATCATAGGGCTACTTCTCATCTACCAAGGTAGATAGATTCCCTACTAGTGTAATCCAATTTCTACAATAAACATGCTATAGCCAACATACACCTCAGAATTTCGAATGGCTAGGAGATCGAGTCATGGTGTAGTCAAACTATAACACCCTCAAGGTGAACTACCGATGCATCTCAGTACCAGTCAATCGACACCAACTGACAGTTCGCGTCAGTTCATCGACGTGAGAGAATAGACTTCTGATGGACTGTCGAGGTGGTCCGACGCTCAGTCCTTATTTCGTCTAGCATCGAGCTATCGCCGCTACTCGCGCTCTGAGTGTCTCAACACCGATAGGACTCAGACCTCATTCTAATATAAAAGAAAGCGATTGTACCAACCTTTTGGTAACGATCATCATCATCCTATGATTCTCGGTCAGAGAAGCCATTTTATTGAAACGATTAATAATGAAATTTTATGTCTTAAATTTAACTTTTGAAAAATAAGAACTATCATTGCCATTTAATACAAGGGACCCCTGTCCTACGAAACTACGATACTATTGTGATAAGAAAATATTATTTTTATTTTTGCAGAATAAAATTTAATTTCCCTTTTAGAGGTATTAATATGGTAGCTGGCTCAAGCAATCTGGTAGACATATTAACAGAAAATAATTTCTTAAAGAAAATCCTTTCATTCACTTAATGACGTGAGTTCATCGGTGGCACCGGCCTCGCCATAGAGTCCCTTTCAACTGAAAGGAACGACCTTTGTTAACATATATATCCCTTATAAACTGGATGGCTTGGAGCTCATTCATTCTTTACTAAGTTATCTAGTCTAAACAATCATGTATGCTGCTTCTTATTCTATAACTATAAAGTATGTCATGGCTAGGGCTTGGATACCATTGATGGACATGGATGCAGAGTATCTAGCATGCTTTCAAATTTTTTTGAAATAAATGGGTAGCAGAAACTAAAATTAATCTAAAACCCCCCACATTTTTACATGCCGGATTGATCAGATCATAAAATCCGAATATACTAGAATCCATAACTGCTTTCATAGTAATAGGAAAATTAAATGTCCTACTTCAGCATATATTTGGCTGATCAACTCGTTATTTAGAACATAATACTAAGTGCGGGTACGGAACCTGCAATCTATTGCTGGAAGAGCTCTTCGATCACATGTCCCGGTATATTAGGTCCTGATCAAATCAAGAATCGAATCTTCCATATTATTAGGTCATCTTATAATCCAACTCAATTAAACTCTAATCAATTATGCTTTACCCACTTAATTAACGCTCTAATCAAATTAGAAATTATTGAGCTTCAAGTTTTGATCAATTAGGATGTCTTCATAGTGAATGTAAGGGTATCTTATAACCTAATCGAGTCAAATCCAAATTCGACATCACTTCAACAGATATTTGTCAAAATCCTCATCGCTCGAATCAAATGAGCTAATCAGCAATCAATTGTAATTAATTCCTTCTAATATTGAGTCACCAGTCCAATCGAGGAGTGAGAGTAGATCCCAGTCTAGTGGGGATTGTGGTCATGGGGAGATCCTAGATCATAGTGGAACCTCTACCAGATTCCCAGGACTCATTGGAGATCTTGATCAGACATTCAGATCTAGGTAGAACTCTGTATTGTATGTGTCCATAGGTTCTAACCCAATGTAGCACAAGATCAATTTTCTATCGCACGAATACTGTGACCATCTAGCGGAATGTATATTGACATTCGGACTAGGTCAAATAGATCGCATCGCCACATCCATGGAATCTGTGGTATATGAGTTTCGTATAATTTAAGCCTCTTAATCCAAATGCTCAAAAACGATGATCTGATTAACTATCAATCCTAAATTATTTAAATTGTAAGTTTAAATTTTTTAAGTATCCATCATATGGGACTTATCAGCCGGAGATTGTATTAAAATTGCCATGACCACAATTAAAAGTGAGGCCATTTGCTCCGAACACTTGAGGGTCAATCCCATCTTGACACACCTATTAGCTACATAGTACCTTGACTGCATCCCAGTTTTCTATCACTGAATTAGAAATTTCAGAATAAAGATTTGGTACAAAGTGCAATGAGTTACTTGCAAGATTACTGGTGATCTGATCATAGGGACACTTATATCTAATCCTTGCGCAGCAGAACTGCTTGACAGCAGAGAGGCATCCATAGTTGGATAACCTGTTCTTAAAATGTACCCCTACCGTTCACCGATGCCCATGCCAATTCCTTTCCTTGGTTAAGCAGGAGCCAGGGGGGGGCAAACCTGCATATGGTACACAATGACCACACTCGATACGTTATCATTCCTGATATATATAATCATCTTGATTACCGTGAACATACAGTTTAAGGGAACCATTAAATGATAATCTTTCATTTGTCAAGTTTAAATAGTCATAGAAACTTCCTACAGCAAAAGAGTTTATTTAAAAGGGAAAGATACAAAAATGAATGAAATATGAGGTATATATTTTATTTATAATAATTTAAGTATATTTTATATTCAAGCTACCATCTACAATTAGTACGATGACTTTGGTACAATCCACAGTGCTGCTTGAAACTCTTATCAGTAATGCTCTAAGGAATAATATACATAACCTGACACTTTACTATCATCCATGGTTAAGTTTGAAAGTGGAGATCATAAATCCTACAAGTTTTAATCTACTCATCATTAATAGCACGGACTTATTGTATTTCTCAACAAAATACTTCAAGAGATGGTTTTCTACCTTCTCTATGTTCTTTTCAGGATCAGATTGTTTGGTATCTTCATTATTTCTAGTAAGTTATGCTACATGATTCGTTAATATTAATGGCGTTATATGTAGATCTCATCTATCCGAACATATGGATTATTCATCATGCTCTCTCTCTTTTGAAGAGTATTGACCAATTCCTTTATGAGAGAAAATTTTCGATGGCGTCCTATTGGTAGATAGCTTTCATTTGAATCTCTATATTGAACGCTGTAGCACAGCATCTAATTTCGTGGCGGAATTTGGAATAACGAAAGCACTCTTTCTTAGTCTACCTATAGATTTTCATTAGATATAAATGACTTACATCCGTTTTTCGTTGGGAGATGAAACAGTCCAAATATTCTTAAGTTATAATGCAGAGATGTCATTATTCAATTAAGGAGGAATGTAATCCATGTACAAACTAAGAAATATCACCAATTGAACCATGGTTGCCATTTGTAATAATAACAGGACTTTCATTCTTATTGAAGTCAATATATTTTAATCATCTTATTTAAACGGTCCAACTCCAAAGATCTTGCTGATTCATCCATAATGGGATTTGAAGCATTCAGACTTCGGACTCGGAAGGTCAGGGAATCATGAATCCTTCTCAGGTTGTATATTAACCTCTTCTTCTAGCTTTCCATTAGGGAAAGCTATCTTTACATTATCTGTAATTCATAGTCAGAAGATGCGATAGTATGATCAGCATACCCGAGAAATATCTTGAGCATACACATAGTGAAGAAAAAAAAAATATCTCGATCTACGTCAATAGACATAATGAATTGTAACTAGATGGGCTTTATAAGTCTCCTCTTATCATGATGTACCCTCTTCTTTTGAAGATCCATACATTAATGGGTTTTGTAGCTCGCCTTCAGCTGAGTCACTAATATCATACATCGATTGATTTTCATGACTTCATTTTGATTTTATGGCTTCAAGCCATTCTTCAAAATGTCTCGTATATTGCATCCATGATAGAGTGATCGGTCCTCAATATTATCATCGAGTTTGAAAAGGAAATCACTCCAGACCAAAATCTATAGCTATCTGTCATGGCTAATGAAAGTAACCTTACTGGATATGCCTCAAGGGTACAAGGGTATATGGGGCTTAGATTTAGAGTCTAATAAATCGACTTTTCGAAAGTTCAACTCATTATGTCGATTTCATCTAGTTGTTTGAACTTCCTCAATTTCGGACCATTGAAACGATACAGATCCTGTTACCAAAGCATGAAACTTCCTTATTAAAGTATTCTTTAGACTGCATAACACTTTATTCGATCAAGTTAGTGGTAGACAATTAGTACCTTTGGCTTATCTTGATGTTGTGGTACCTTATGAGAAAGTCAAGTAGCTTCTAGAACCACTACAGGCCCGTGATTGGACTATCATTAAATGATTTGACTAAGTCAGGGACACCCACAAAATTACGATGGCGAAGTACTACTACATCCTTATTCAGTCATTACTCATATGGAGTTATTAGCTATAGACTTCTCAATGGAATCCCTTTATTTTATTAAGATAGACAAAGCTGATTCCTGAGGTGCAACAATCCCTAAAGGAGATCGTGATAACAAGGCCATCATGATGCGACATGTCATAACAGGAGTTCGATTCCTCCTTTTAAAAATAGCATAATTTATGATGTGATGTCGCCTAGAGAGTCTATTAAGAGAGAACCCATCTCTCTAGATTATTCAGAAAATTATTGGAAAGATATAGTACACCCTCCATCAGATTCAAAGAGTTTTATATCTTTCTAGTTTATTTTTTCTACCTCATTATGGAATCTGGCATTTCAAATGAATCCTAACTATATCTATTATCAAGTAGATATTCCATACAGATAGATCTTAGTGAAGAAAAAAGTTAGGAATATCCTCTCTAGCAATTAGTGCTCAACGTAGATCTCATACAATCAAGTCATGTAAGCTAGATCTAAAAGCTCACTAGCATCATTCACTTTTAGTTAAAAGGTGACTGATCACTTTATTCTAAGGGAAGAATGACTATAGGTGAAAGAATTTCAAAATTAAATTACCTGACTTAAAGATTCCATCTGGTCAATCTTTTATTCACTTCTTATTAATGCTGAACCTAGCTTACAGTGGCCAATAATAGATAATCAGGATACATTATTATTATGAGTGTTTGCCGTGGAAGAGACCATCATTAACGGTTGTGATAGAATAAGATTTCCTTATGTAATATCCAGTAAGATTGCACCCACAAAATATATTATAATCTCCAGAATAACTATTTGATAAAACTAGCCAAAAAGAATAAAAATGCAAAAGACAAATCAGTGACCTTCACTGGAACAATGATAAGCGAGACAGCTAGACCCGACACAGAACTTGGTCTTCCATCTTCAAGGGAATCTCTCACTTTCTTTCAAATATACCATACTGACCTGTTTAAAACCCCATAACAATGAATTGCAAATATGGTAAGAATATTATTTGGCTATCCAATATCTAATCAGTAATACAACAAATTTGAGAAATTACAAGGATCTTATCACATTAATACCTTGGCCCGCAATAGTTTAGTTGCTATGTTTTTGCCTATTCGGATTCCAGAGACTGGCAATGTAACAGGGATGAGTTTTCTCTTTCAGTACTCCTATCTTTTCTGCAATAGAAAGTACTTTGCCTTGACTACTTATGTGAGACTTGGTTTCTTGATCTGGCCTTCGCACTGACTGTCTCGAATTGGCCCTACATCTTCTTTATTTCCTTCTTCCTATTCTTGCTTTCCTTCTTCACGATCGAGGACCAGAAGAAAACCTTCCATAATAATTCACCAATTCTTGTGGAGCTGGTGATCCTGTTTTAAAGTTTTGAAGAAACCCAAGCAACTATAGTAGTTGATTTAGGCTTTATCATTTAAATGAAGTAAGAAATGGGGAAAAGACTTGAGCAAGGAGTTTGAGGCATTGTATCGCTTCTCAATGCCTTGCTCTGTAAGAAAATCGAGCTTGCTTAAGCGCTATCATCTAAATCATGTATCTACGTTATGATCAGTGACTGATGTTATCATCCTCATCCTGAGTATATGAAGAGATGCAACAAACTAGTCTATGCACTCTCAATGTACTATACGAGCAGTGCAAAAAGACTCGTTCAACTATTTGAAGATGTCTCTTTAGGCTGGTACAGACTTGAACCATATAACTGAACTCATATTGCTTTAGCTGGCCAGCATGATACAACGGACCATAATTCGAATCACTTAAGCCAATTTCATGGTAAGTATCTCGACTATTCCCACATACATTCGAGCTCGCTCCTTCAGGTGCTTGGATCTATCAGAAGTACAAAATCCACTCATGCTTCTTAAGGATAATTTTTAACTCTTCAGTCACTTAGCTTACCAAAGTTGGTTCCTATTAACTTCATGTATCACAATTAATGAACAGCAGCACAGAGATAGTGCCAAACTGTACAAAGAAAAACTAAAAATCTAATTAGTGATATGATTTATTACAACCTAAAGATTTGGATTTTAATCAAAAGGCTCTCCACCAGCTTTTTATTGATGAATTAGTTAAAGAAAAAATGAAGGGACTAGTGTCATATAAAGAACGACTTGGACCGGATTATCCATAATGGAACTTATTTTTAAAAAATTTTAACTTGATACAATCGAGATTTGGAGTTCTTAGATTTGATTAAATTAACCTAAAATTTAAATTCATAAAAAGAATTACTATGATATCAAATATCACCTTGATTGGGTTGAACCTATGTTCTAGATGGTGTTCCTAAGAAGCCCAAAATCTGGGCTGGACACTTGAAACACTTCTAAGGACATATTTTATAATTTCTATAAATAATATAAAAGATTATTTCTTATCTGTATGTATTTAAAGTGTCTATGAATATCCTTTGAGTATGTAATGAAATTATCTATTTTCAAGAGTTGAAAATTTAAGACATGAATTTTCATTAATTAACCATAACTGCTCCTGACCGTAGGATCATCATGAGGATGTGATTGAATCCGAAAATTTGTGTAGATATGCTTCTTAAGATAGGATGTAGTCTTGAGTCTAAGATGTGAGACCATGAAAGCAGAGAGGTAGTAGGTACTCGTTAGAGATGAGGGCACTGAGGACGTGACTACAGGCAGTCTAAGGAGTCTACCTTCTCGTCGATTGACTGACTCAATTGCTTAGTGGTCTGTTATTCTTTGACCTAAGGTGCATTCGTAGTATCACTTTAAGATGTTATAGTTTGATACACCATAACTGCAATCTCCTAGCCATTCGAAATCCTGAGGTTATGTTCTGCATGGATTGTTCATTAGAATTAGATTGGACCAATAGGAATCTATCTACCTTCGGTAGTAGGAGCAGCCCTATGTAATCATGAGATTAAGTCTTAAGCCATCGCCATGGTTAGAGTGAAGATGAAGTAGAAGAGTTTCTATTAGAGTTTCACATTGGACTTGAATCAAATGTATTAATTCAATATAACGGATATTAGGTTTGACGGTTCTCTTAACCCTAAATCCAGTCGAGGCTTAGATAGAAGAATCCAATCACACAGGTAAGCTCATCGAGAGGTTTCATTTCATTTATGAGGTTGTCATAATACTAGTACTAGGTAAATTCATGGTAACATTGGAAGTAATTAGAATGATTTAGCATGATCTTCATTCTATTGTATGAATCAAAAAAGTTGTTCCATCGAAAAGATTTTCGATATGTCGAATGATAGAGCAGCGACACTGTTCTCATTACCAATAGAATTGAACCTAACTAGATCACAAAACTAAGAGTTTAGAATTTAGATGTCAATCAATTGGACTAATCTAGTTTTAATTATTTGAATTAGATTTCTAGTTTAAGAAAATCGTGCTAGCACATGACTGAGCCTAACTTTTTCTTTTTAATCATTTTTTCATCTCGCTGAGCCAATTTGACTCACTCAAAAATTCTTATTTAGTCTGAACTGAGCTTGTCACAGACAAAAAGGTTATTTTTAAATGAAATTAAGTAATACTATCCAATTTCTGTTACTGCTAATTCTTATTTTTGGACATCATGATCAACAGTTGACTCCTGACCTTGGACATTGGCCATGTGTTCATGTCGCCTATAGGGAGGGCAACTTGGGGCTCTTGTCCGCCTAGCTAAAGAGGTAACGAGAGAGGATGCGCAATGCCACTCCTAGCTGGTGCTCCCATATGGATAAGGGGATGGAGTCCACATACAGATGGGACTGCCAGGTTTCTTGATCAGTTTAAATACTTAGGCACCAAAGAGTTTTTTTTATCCAGTCTTATGGCACACCTATGTGATTTTTGAGGCTGCTTCTTGATTGGATCACGATGATGCTTCATCCCTCAATTCAAGATTTAGATCTGATTGACATGAAGTGCTTGAATTGGTTCGGGATTGAATGTGGCACTGCAAATAGGAGCAGAGTCTATTTAAATCCTAGTCTATGCGCTACGGATTAAAACAGAAGTTTTGCAGAATTCCTCATGCCCTAAGCTATTCTCTCCTCTCTTCCCCACATCTATATCTGATCTCCCTTCTCCTCTCTCCCATCCAAGAAAGAAGTATGAAGTATAGGAGTTTAAGTACCATCTAGGAAGAAAGGGTCCCAGCATCAGGAGAAGGCAAGCACTACTAAGGAGGACGGAGACTGCTGCTTCTTCAAAAGAAGTTTTTCGAAGATACTTCATGACCGATCTAAGATCTATTTTTGAAGAGGTATTCAAAGAAGGACCTACTAGTCCTATCTGAGTTGGACATCGGATAGAGCTAGGCAGTACGTGGTCCTTTGCAGAACCTCAGCTCAATCAAGGATCGTTCACAGGGTACATCTGATTACCCAAATAAAGGTATGAAATTAATTAGTAATTTAATTTTAATTTGTAATATTTTATATCAAATTTTTAGGATTTAGATCTGAATGTCTAAATTATAATTGAATCAAATTTTTTTTTTAAATATTTCTTTAGATTCCAATTCAGATCTGACGATCCCTATATCGAAAAATATGTGATTTCCTCTCAACTCGTATTGGGAGCCAGGTTCGCAATTTCTCATATCATATTTTAGATCTGATTTAAATTTTTATTTCATGAGTATAATATTAAAAAATTTAGATATCACATCAGATTATGATTAGATCTAAAAATTAAAAAATTTAAAAATTTTTATGATTTACAGATCTTATTAATGTAGAGAGATAGCATGACTAGACTAGGAAATATATAGTGTGTCTTATTATTATGTTTGAAATTGATTAATTTAATTTTAGATCTATTTTATTTTATTTTTTAGATGTTAATTATCTATAACGTAGATCTAAAATAAAAATAAATTTTTTATTTTTATTGTATTTATATGAGATATGAAATGCATGCTTAAATATTTATAGAATGTTCTATAAATATTCAGAAATAATTTATATTTTTGAATATTGATCAAATTTAAAATTTTTATTTTATAAATTTAATCTATGATATTTTTATATGAAGTTATGCATAATTGATTGAGTTATTTTTTGTTTTTTGTTATTTGATACTGAGATGTATACAAATATGTATGAAGTTAGATCATTAATTGTTATACTGTATATCATGATTCTAACTCAGTTTTGTTATAGAAGGAATATATTTTTGATTAAGATATTTTCCTTAGCCGTCAGTATAAGAATAAAGTAGAGTCTTAAAGGCCCTCTCCTCCCCCCCCATTATTCAAATAGCGATGATCCTTTGTATGTGAGAGGTGCACAACTGTTCATTTCTTCATTAAAAAAATTAGAACTTATTTTTCTGCAAAAAATTCTTAGAATGATTTTCGAAACTCATTAGAAATTTTAATTAATATTTTATTGTATTGCAACCCAAAATTAATTAAAAAACTATTAATATTATAAATTAATTAATCTAAAATATATGATTTTCAGATCTAAGACATATTCATAAAATTAGGTTTGGGACTTTGGGTAGCTCAATTAAGGTCTAACGATTGATCAAATCGAACAATAGTTGGTTAGGTGGGATCAAAGAAGCTTTAGATATTGACCAGCCTAATAGGATTAATCTGGGTCAGATGTGAATCATATGAAAATGTGACATCCATCAAGTTAAGATTCTAATTTTAGCTGCCATGGTTCGAGCTGGATTGTAGGCTAACCTAATTAGTTTTGATATTGATAATTTGGGTGTCTAGGATAAACTCTGGCAGATCACGAGTCAATAATTTTTAAGTGAAAGCTCTTCGATCTAAATACAGTTCTTGTTGAGTAATGGCTATCCCTTCGCATTCAGGTCTCCTTATCTAGCCATGTGTTGATCAGTTCTGATTTGAGCATGGCTAACAATTCGAGCCAACCTCATCCATTAGGTTAGTCATAATTATTATGACTTAAGTCAAGTTTAAAGAGACTAATATATAAATTTTTTCTAGAAATTATTTAGTTTAAAGGTCTTCTAACTTCTATTGTAGATTGCGGATCCTTTCTAGGGTTGATTTGTTCTTGAATTCTCGATCCAATGGTTTCAATTGCCACCGAAAAGATGCCCCTCTCCCAATATACTGGAATGCTATGGGTTGAGAGGGATTGGGTTGGGCTCCATATTTTGGATACGGGGACGGATCCAATTAAAATTAAATTCATGCAAATGATGGATCTGACATTAACTTAAGGAGTGGAGCAATATTCTGCGACCTGTGGCGTTCATGAATTAGAGATAGAAGTTTGGCAGGTTGCACAATGATTAGAAAAATCATTTTGATAAGAGTTGTCCACTCACTTCGGTTGATCCTCCATCAATCCTATTAGATGAGGTTGGTGAGCCAGTTGGATGGGACAATGCACCAGCTCTTACTAGAAAATCAATGAATCATTGAAGATTTTTGCATCTCTTGTCAAGGAGCGTATGTACGGGTCCCGATGTAATAGTGGAAGGCCTAATTTTTTAAAAATAAAATTTCTAAATAATTGATTAAGTCCTTAATTACAAAAATACTAACTAAAAATTTTGAGCTTTACAGCGGAAGATGTCTGACCAATCCAAACCTACTAGCTCGTATCCTAGACCCCAGTAGGACGATCCGGATCTAACTATAGGGATTGGCTCACAAACTTCAAAATTTATTTTGGAATTTTTGAAAAGGTGGATCATGTGTTGGAATAAGCGATCCTTCCCATCCTTACCGCCTGTCCATTTCAGTTATCAAAGAGCATTCTTGAAGTGGAATGGATGAAGATCAAAGTCACGGTATTACATGTTGTGGCTCGATGTTGATGCTCTAACGCCAACTAGAAGATTGATAAGAACAGCTACCAAATTATTGATCACCTGCAAGTGTTATTGGTGAGAAGAGTTGACACTAGCCATAATTCAAGTCACTAAGGGACTGTTAAGGCTTAGATGTATGATGGATAGTCATCCAAGGATTATCTATTTAGATAATGATCAAGACTTAGAAAAGCTTGAGAAGCTCGATGTTAAATTAGATCCAGACTCTTGCAGCATTGAATTATTAATTCGTATTACAGTCCTGTGATGCATATGGGCTGTTAAATTATGAATTACCATATTGCATTAACTCAGAATACCTTGGTTGAATTAATGACCATGCTGGTTACTACTGGCTTTCTGAAGATTTTAAAGGCGCAGTACTTACTGTGGGTGGACTTCTCCAAGTAAAAAATTCTTTTGAAAAGAGAAGCAAGTCTTGTGAAGAAGTAGGAAGATGATGGTTGGAAAGAGAAGGACAGGAGGCCGAAGAAGAAGATCATTGACAAGAAAAATATTTCTATTACATACTGACGGTTCATTGGAAGGTGAACTATCCTTTGTACCTGGGCCAGCCCGAAAAATAAAAGGACTTGCAGGTCTTTCTGGAGGTTATGCTTGATTAAATCTAATCTTATTGTTTCTTCTACATTCCTAGTTAGATGCTTGACTCTGGTTCTTTAGTGCTCTGCTTGTGCACTTCGTATGTAGGATCTTTAAGGATAGCAGGGGCTTGCTAGGATGGAGAGTGATCCCTACATGTCGAAAGAGCAAGATTGCTGTTGTGGCCATGGGAACCATATCGTCTAGTGGTTACCATCAGGATATAGATTTTAGTTCTTCATGGAACTCTTTTTATTTCCTGCCAGCAAGCGAAATTTGATCTTCTTTTTTCCACTGTTCTAAGCCACAAGAGACTATGTAATTAATTTTCTTAAGGACCATTGTTAAATTCTTTTTGAAAAAAATAAAATATGCAAGTTGAATTTTTTTATAAAATGGTCTCTACCAGTTAACTCATTGTATTTCTATTTTTAATCAAGCAAATGTGAATGCCATAGGATCAAAGTGATCTAAAAAGGTAGTTCTAAAATGATAGGGTATTCTATGGCACTGTAGGCTAGGTCATCATGCCGGAGACATGTTAAACGAATTAAAGAATTTTAACTATTGAGGCCATTGACTTTTGAGTCCATATCCATATTTTGAATCATGCCTTCATGGTAAAATACCAGCTTTCTTTTGTAGGACGTTGAGGAAAAAGGGCAATAGAACTGCTTATCTAGTACCAATACTGGATGGTATCGCGGTCTATTGGATGTCGGCGATTAGGAGCCTTATATCTACTTTCCATCATCTTTACGATGAATTTATTTCGAGATGGATATGTTATTTGATGTGCACACAAGTTTGAAAGCTTTTGAAAGTTTAAAAATTCAAAATGAGTAGAAAATACATAAAAGAATCAATTAAGGTTCTTCGATTAGTCCGAGGAGGCAAATACCTTAGTCGGAAAATACCTTAGACTATCTTCAGGATAATGGCATAGTCTCTCAGATGGACATCCTTTGGAATGCCTTATCAAACGAGATTTCGAAATGAACGAAATAACGATCCTATTAGGATATGCGTCGATCCATTGTTGAGTTTCACGGACCTTCACGTGGAGCTTTCTTTAGGAATATCAGTTCGTGATGACTTTATATATTTACTAATAGGATTTTCTTTAAGAACCGTTTCTACCATACCATATAAATTAGCTGGCTGAAGAAACCAAGTCTGAGTCATCCTTTAGATGAGATTGTTCGCCATGTCCAGAGTCAAACAGATGGATAATATTAGAGTGCTAGGTCCTTTAGAAGTTCGACTTTATTGGATTATCTAGAGAGTCATTAGGATATTAACTTCGTTATCTTCGAACAGCATCACAAATGTTGGACTTATGAGTCAAAATTGCCATCTTTCTTGAAAATAGTTTATTTTAAATAGGTTGGCATCGTTTAGATAAGTTTAGACTCCCAGAGAAGAAAAGTCTCTGATGAGAAATGAGTTAAGGAACCTCATGAAACCTTAGTCCAGCATCTAGCACACACCCAACGATACTTACCTCCTTCCACTTTGCTCTGATCAAGTGAGATTTATTTATAATTACTATCCACATCTCCTGAAATGGTACTGTAGGTTTACTTATATCAGAGAACGTTTAGAAAAAATATTTCGATAGTGAATAGGTCATAGTGACTGATCCCAACTTATGATGAAGGTGATATCAGACTAGTCGACTTCGAGAGAATGGTTAGAGGCAAATGCAGGTCAGAGACTTTGACTCAATGACATTCAACCCAGTGTTGGTTCTGGGTAGATCACCTGAAGGTTATAGTATCTTTGGAATGTAAATGGATTTTCACAAAGAAAGATAGCGGTGCAATGAAAAGGTAGAGAATCAGCAAAGGCTTGTAAGCAAGGTATAGTCCGCACGAAGGCATTGACTATGAGATATTTTGTCGCTTAAGTAGCATAGCGCTTAAAATCCTCATCATTACATTGGTTGCTAGTCTGTAACTATTTTGTATTTTTTTTTGTTTTTATTTTTTACTATTTTTTATGAAAGTCATAGTAGATGGATGTGAAAATGACATTCTTAAATGGACATCTTAAGGAAGATAACTATATGGAACAACCGCAAGGTTTCACATCCAGTGATAATGATCACAAGATATGCAAGTTGCAAAGATCCATATATGGACTTAAGCAAGCATCTTGGACCTAGAATGCTCATTTCAATGATGTAATCAAATTATTTGAATTCATCAAGAATGAGGAGGAGTCCTATATTTTTAAAAAGATCAGTGGGAGCGCTATTGTCTTCCTCGTACTGTACGTGGATGATATCCTCCTAATTGGGAATGATATTTCCATGTTGACTACAGTCAAAATATGGTTGTATAAAGAGTTCTCTATAAAAGATTTAGGAGAGGCATCATTTATTCTAGGAATTAAGGTCTATAGGATAGACAGAATAGGATGCTGGGTTTCTTATAGAAAATATACATAGAGGAGGTGCTGAAGAGGTTTAGCATGGAAAACTCCAAGAGGAATTTAGTATCCTTCAGACATGGCATTCATCTCTCCAAGAAGATGTGTCCTAGTACACTTGAGGAGATCGAATGCATGAGTAAGATCCCTTTTGCTTTGGCAATAGGGAGCCCCATGTATGCCATGCTATGTACACGATCCGATATTGCCCATGCTGTGAGTATCACGAGCAGGTATCAGTCGAATTCAGACGAAGAGCACTGGACTTTTGTGAAATATATCCTTAAGTACTTGAGAAGGACTAAGAATATGTTTCTAGTCTTTGGTAATGGAAAACTCCAGGTCCAGGGGTATACAGATCAGATTTTATGTCTGACATAAATGATTGAAAGTTGACATCTGGAAGTCTATTTATTTGTAATGGTGGAACTGTCAGTTGGAAGAGTTTTAAACAGACGGTGATAGCAGACTCCACCATAGAAGTAGAGTACATCGTTATGTCAGAGGCTGCAAAGGAGGCATTCTGGTACAAAAAATTTATCACAAAGCTTGGAGTGATGCCATCAGATGCCATCCCTCTGTACTAAAATAATAATGGTGCCATAGCCCTAGCTAAGGAGTTGAGGTCTCATCAAAAATCTAAGCACATCGAGCGGTGATACCACTTCATCCATGATTACCTTGAGAAGGGATACATCGAGGTCAAGAGAGTTGACACTGCAGACAATGCAGCTAATTCGTTGACAAAGCATTAAGCCAGCAGAAGATCGAAGCCCACCTTGAGAAGATGAGATTTAGATTTGTAGCCAATTGGCTTTACGTCAAGTGGGAGTTTGTTAGATGTGTGTCCTGGAAGCTAGATTGGCTGACACTTGTAATACACTTCTAAGAATAATTTTATAATTTTAACTATAAATTAATAAAAAAATTATTTTCTATCATAGTGTGTATTTAAAGTGTCTATGTTACATCCTTTGAGTTAATGGTAATGACAATTCGTATTTTCAAGAGTTGAAAATTTTAAGACATGAATTTTCATAATTAACTCATAAACTACTTCCGACCGTAGGATCATTACGAGGATGATAATGAATCCGAAAGGTTGGTGTATGATCATTTTCTTAGGATAGATGTATCTTGAGTCTATGATGTGGAGACACCAGAGCGAGAGTATAGGTACTCATTAGAGAACGAGGGCACTGAGCGTGACCACCTCGAGCAGTCATAAGAAAGTCTACCTTCTCATCGATGACTGACTCGTTGCTGTAGTGGTGTGTCTGATTCTTTGACCTAAGGTATATCAATAGGACATCTTAAGGGTATTATAGTTTGACTACACCATAACTCGGTCTCCTAGCCATTTGAAATCCTGAGGTGTATGTTGGCTATAGCATGTTCATTGTAGGAATTGGATTGCACCAATAGGAGATCTATCTACCTCAGTAGATGAGGAGCAGCTCTATGATAATCATGAGATTGAGTTCTTAAGCCCATGGCCATGGTAGAATGAAGATGATAGAAAGAGTTTCTATTAGAGTGTCACATTGAATACGAATCAAATAATTAATTCATATGACGAATATTGGGTTTGACGAGTTTACCTTAATCCTAATCCAGTGGGAGCTCAAGATAGAAGAATTCAATCACATAGATAGCTGCATCGAGAGGTTTGCTTTCGATTCTAATGGGTTGCCATCATATACCGCTAGGTGTCACTAGTGGATTTTGAGAGTAATTAGAATGATTTAGATGATCATTCATTCTAATTGTATGAATCAAAAAAGTTCTGATCCATTGAAAGGTATTTTGATAATGTCGATGATAGAGATCGCGATATGTCTCATTATCCTATGAAATTAAACCTAACTGGGTCACACAAACAAGGTTTAGATATAGATGTCATCAATTGGACTAACCCAGTTCAATTGATTTAGATTAGATCCAATTCAGTTCAAAGAAATCGTGCTAGCACATGATTGAGCCTAACATTTTTCTTTTGTAATCATTTTAGTTCATCTTGGCTGAGCCAAATTTATTTGGACTCACTCAAAAATTTTATCTTAGTCTGACTAGAGCTTGTCCAGATCAGAAAAGGATTATTTTAAATGAATTTAAGATAATACATGCCAATTCCTGTCATCTGCTAATTCCTATTTTTGGACATATGTCAACAGTTGACCCTGAACACTTGGACATAGGACCATGTGTCATGTGCCTATAGGAGAGCACTTGGGGCTCTTGTCCTCCAGCTAAAAGAGGTAAGAGAGAGGGCGCATGCCACCCTAGACGTGCATCCCATATGGATAAGGAATGGAGTCCCATACAGATGGGACTCTAGGGTTTCTTGATCCATTTAAATACTTAGGCACCAAAGAGTTTTATTTTATCCAGTCTTGGCATCACCTATGTGGATTTTTGAGGGACTCTCATCTGATTGGATCAAATGACATCATCCCACCAATTAGATTTAGATCTGATTGAATGAAGGCCTCTGATTGGTTGGGATGATGTGGCACTGCATAGTGAGCAGGATCTATTTAAACTCTATCTATGCCTAGGGTTAAGAAGTTTTGCAGAATTCCCATGCCCTAAGGCTATCTTTCTCTCTCTTCCATGCCCATCTAATCTTCTCTCTCCTCTCTCCACACCCAAGGAGTTGGGTGTGGGTTCAAGTACCATCCAAGGAAGAAAGGTGTCCAGATCAGGAAGAAGGCAGCATTGCTAAAATAGACAACTACTACTCTTCAAAAAAAGTTTTTGAAGAACTTCAAGATCAGATCCAGATTTGATTTTTGAAGAGGTGATTCAGAAGAAGAAGATCTCTAGTATTGGGAATGCACATTCTTCCCACATGGATCGACGTGGCCGTGGGTGATTAGCCAAGCAACAAGAAAGTACTTATCAGAGATTTCTGCGGAAGCACGATCAAATAATTCAAAGAATAGAGAAGAAGAGAAGAAAAGATTTCCAAGAGAAAAGAGCTTTTATTCAGTATATCTCAGCCTCATTACATCCTTGACCTATTTTCAGTATATATATTTACAAAAGGTCAAGTCCAAGCTCATAGAAAAACTTTCCAAATCCAAACAATCCATGTACACAAAATAATAACCCACGAAAATTGAGTCGGCCCAATTTCAAACTGAGCCGGCTAACCTGCGACTAGGTTGGCTCAGTCTGGAGTTGGCTTAGTCCCAGACTGAGCCGACCCAGTTGTGTACCATGCCAATGGACCAAAAATATTACTTTCTATCTGAATTTTTCTTTGAGACCTAGCCGACCCAGTCCTGGACTGAGCTGGCCCAGTTTCCAACTTAGTTGGCTCAGTCTTAGGGTGAGCCGGCCCAGTTTCTAAACTTTGCTAGGAGAGCTAATTTCTCTTCCAGCTCGCTCCCATCTTCGCATGACCTATCTTCTCATATTTCTAAGACTTTAGAGTGCCACTTTTGAGCTCACATTCTCCACCTTGGTGCTTCCAAGTCCTTGTGAACTCCTCTCTGCTCAATAGACCCATCCGTGCCACATATCTCTGAAAGCTGTCTCTAGGGAGCATCTTCGTGAGTGCATCAGACTGATTGTCCTTGGTATGGATCTTCATCAGTTCTACTTCATCTTTCTCCACCAACTGTCTGATCCTATGGTATCTCATGTCTATATGCTTTATGCGCGTGTGATAGACTGGATTCTGTGCCAACAATAGAGCACTCTAACTATCACTGAACAGTGTAACCTTGCTCTACTCTACCTCCAACTCATCAATCAGCCTCCTAAGCTAAAGGGCTTCCTTTGCAGCCTCCGTTATCTCAATGTACTCGGCCTCTATGGTAGACAAGATCATGATTGGTTGAAGGGTTGATCTCCAAGACACTGGTCCACCATATATGCAGAAGAGGTATCCAATAGTAGACCTCCTTGTATCAAGATCACCAGCATAATTTGCATTAATAAATCCTTCCAGAGGACCTAATGAAAGAACCAGATCTAGGATTTTAGGACTATATTTTGAAACTTTTTCAAGATCACTTTATCAAAATGCATGTTCTAACTCTGAGATGCTTGCTTTAACCCATAAATGGATCTTTGAAGCCTGCACACCTTGGATTCATCTATGGATGTGAATCCCTTAGGTTATATCATATACACCTCTTCTATTAGCTTTCCATTTAGGAAAGCCGTCTTCACATCCATCTACCAAATCTCATAGTTCAGGTGGACAGCTATTGCAAGCATTATCCGAATAAATTTGATCATTGCCACTGGGGAGAATGTCTCATCATAGTCAATACCATAGTGTTGACGATACCCTTTGGCAACCAAATGGGCTTTATAGATCTCCACCTTTTCGTCTGCACCTCTTTTTCTTTTGAATACCCATTTACACCCAATGGATTTAATCCTTTTAGGTGGGTCAACTAATGTCCATACATCATTGACCTTCATGAAATCCATTTCGGATCTCATGGCTTCTAGCCATTTCTCAAAGTTGGATCTTTGCATCGCATCTATATAAGTGATCGGGTCCTTATCGTTCTCATCGAGTTCGATGGGATCACCATCCTAGATCAAGAATTCATAGTATCTATCTGGATGGCGCGGTACTCTATCGGATCACCTTAATGGTGTGGGTTCACTAGGCTTTGGATCTGATCTGATCAAATCCGACTTAGGTTCAACATTCTAAGTCGGACTTTCTACCTATTGAACTTCATCAAGTTCAATCTTAGAGGCAACAGTTCCTTCACTAAGAAACTTCTTTTTCAAAAAGGTTGCCCTAAGGCTGACGAACACCTTTTGTTCATCAGCATGGTAGAAATAGTATCATTTGGTCTCTTTTGGGTATCCTATAAATGCGCATCTATCAGACCTAGGTCCAAGTTTATCTATAATTAACCATTTGACATAAGCAGGGCACCCCTAGATCCTGAGGTGTGAAAGTGCTGGCTTACGTCCTGTTCATATCTCATATGGAGTTTTAACCACAGATTTACTTAGAACCCTATTTAAAAGATAGCAAGCCAATTCGAGTACATATTCCCAGAGGGATATCAGCAAGCTGGCAAAATCTATCATGGATCGGACCATGTCTAATAGAGTCCGATTCCTCCTTTCAGATATACCATTATGTTGTGGTGTTATTGGAGGAGTCCATTGGGAGAGAATCCCATTCTCTTCTAGATATGTGAGAAATTCATCAGAAAGATATTTCTCTCCTCGGTCAGATTGAAGAGTTTTAACACTCTTTTCAGTTTATTTTTCTACTTCACTTCGAAATTATTTGAACATTTCAAATGAATCTGACTTATGTTTCATCAGATAGACATATCCAAATCTGGATAGATCATCTGTGAAAGTGATGTTCAGTTTGTTTTTCTACTTCACTTCGAAATCATTTGAACATTTCAAATGAATCTGACTTATGTTTCATCAGATAGACATATCCAAATCTGGATAGATCATCTGTGAAAGTGATGAAGTAGACATATCCACCTTTGACACTAGTACTCATTGATCCACATACATCAGTATGTACTAGTCATAAGAGTTTAGTGGCTCTCTCACCTTTTTCATTAAAAGGTGACTTAGACATTTTACTAAGAAGACAGGATTCATAGGTTGGAAGCGATTCACAATCACTAAGTTCGAGGATATCCTCTTGAGCCAACCTGCTTATCCTGTTATTGTTTATATGATCCAGCCTAAAGTGCCATAAATAGATATCTATCACATTATCTAATCTAAGATGTTTGCTAGTTGAATAGACTACATTAACAAGTTGTGATAACATATATACACCATTATTCAATTATCCATAGAAAGTAGTAACACCATTCATAATGACATTACAAACTCATTTCTTTATAAAAATTTTATAATTATTCATGGCCAAAAGGCCTATAGAAATGATATTTAAAAAAAAACTAGGACAGAAATGACAATCACTAAGAACAACGGTATGAGATTCAAATATAAGTTTCAAAATTTCTAAAGCTAGAACTGAAACTGGTCTTCTATCTCCAACATTCAGGAATCTCTCGTCTTGCTCAAATCTTCTACTGACCTGCAACCCCTGCAACGAATTATAAATATGATAAGGGCTTTTCGGTATCCAATACCCAATCAGTAATATCACACATAGAGAAATTGAAAGGAGTAATCATATAAATACCTTGCCCAGCAATAGCTTACTTCTTCCTCTATCTGTTTGGGTCTAGGGAGGCCATGTACTGAGGATAATTTCTCTTCTAGTGCCCCCACTTCTTGTAGAAGAAGCATTTAGCTTGACTCTTATCGGGATTGATTTTTTAGATCTGAGCTTGCATAGATGTCCTAGCCTGAACATGCACCTTCTTGGCTTTCTTCTTCTTATTCTTCTTCTCTTTCCCAAAGGATCGAGAATGAGAAGATGAACCTCCCACTAAGTTCACCGATTCTTTATGGAGCTGGTGATCATTCTCAAAGTTCTGAAGTAACCCCAATAACCCATGGTAGTCAACTTCAGACTTTGACATTCTATAATATGTAAGGAATGGGAGACTTGGGCAGTGAGTTTAGTATTGCATCTTTCCCAAGTTGTTTGTGCAAGGGAAAGCCGAGCTTGTTCAAGCGCTCTATCAGCTCGATCATGTACAATACATGATTAGTGATAGAGGCTCCATCCCACATTCTGGCGTTAAAAATGGTGCAACTAGTCTTGTGCCTCTCAATGTCATCGAGTGTGCCAAAAGAATCCTCCAACACTTGGAGCATTTCATTTGGCTGAGCTGTCTCAAATCTGCGACTAAACTCGTCGCTCATCATAGCCAGCATAATACAATTCACCATGGTTCAGTCACTGAGCTACTTTTGATAAGTGTCTTTGACTATTCCACGTGCATTGGCAGTTGGCTCCTCAGGTGTAGGATCCGTCAGCACATAGGATCCATTCATGCTCTAGGACAATCTTCAACTTTCAGTACCAGCTACCAAAGTTGGGTCTCACCAACTTATCATTGTCCAATAATGATCGGAGTGATAGAAAAGTGGCCATATCTGCACCAAGAAAAAATATAATCTAATTAGTAATTGATTTATTAAACCTAGAGATTTGAATTTTAATCAAAAGGATCTTTCAGTATTTTATTCGAATTGATAGCCTCTACCTCCAATTCGAGGAATTATCCTAATTCCTTAGTGGGTACTAGAATCCACATAGACTGTACACAAGTCCAACTTTGGTTGGCCCACCCATGTACATCTAAGGATAGATTGATAATCAATTGCTTCTTCAAACAATTTTCAGTGATTAAATTTTGCCCCAGACCCTGATCAGTTGGCTTTGGCCTTCTCAGAAAAGGGTCCACATAGGTCCAACCATTAACATGACCATACTTGGCCCATCCAACCAATGAATGATCAAGCCCAACTTTGGTTGGCCCACCTGACCATCATTTAGAAAGATGTATCCAAGAGATCATATAATGAATGATAATTCTATCAACCGATAAGCACCAGGCCTTTGAGCCTCCAATGATTATCCAAATGATGGACCCATTATCATCCACTTTAATGGGAGGCTATGATCCAGTTATCATATAACTATTTTATTTTAGGAACCTAATAATTTTAGAGGATTTATTTATAGAAGTGAGTAGGTCAGATTAACCAGCTTGTCATGATCCTCCCATAGGCTTCACCAAGTCAACTTAAGGGAGACCACTAACAGGCTGATCTAGGAGTACCTAAATCAGTCACACTGATTTACCTAACTAACATGGGTCAACTCAAATTGTCAAGTGATTTGATCAAAACTCAATCTCACCACGAAGGCCAAATAAGTGAGATCGATGGAAGGGTCTACCAAAGCTTGCCTTAGACACCATCGAAAATGGTCAAGTAAGTGGGCTACCAATTAAAACCATCGATCATATGTGCCAAACTTATCTTAGTCACCAACTATTTTAATTAGTCTTGATTAGATCATCCTAATAGTTCCAGCTACACCTTATAGCCAAGAATCAAGTCCATTTGGTTCTTGTTAAAGACATGGACTTGACCAATTACAACTACTGTAATTGATCTAGAGAATCCTTGACCTAATCTAAGACAATAATTGATTAGATTTAGTCAATTCTCTAATTAAGTCCATTCTTTAATTTAACCTTAGGTCTAACCAAATTAATGGACCTAATCCCCACTAACCCATTAACCCAATGTGTTATGATTCGTGTCATAGGATCTTCAATTTACAATCCTAGAACCTAATCAAATTAACTTTTTAATTCTTAATTAAGTTTTGGGCTGAGGGTTGGGGTTTGGCTTTTTAAAAATGATTTTCATATTTATAAAATATTTTTAAAACATGGTTCTATCAACCAAGTTGCATGTTTGATTCATAATCAATATGCAAGTAAAATAAACATAAAACTACTTTAGATCTAATCTAAACAGGTTCATGTAATTGAAACAGTTTCAATAATAATCAATCATATATCTTCCTAGATTAAATCTAACATATTTATGATGATTAAAATTAGATTAAAATATTTTTAATTAGATTATAAAATTTTTTAGATTTAATCTAAAATTTAATGATCAATATTTTAGATTAGCACGTACTAGGACAACCTATCCATTGTAAGGGATAAACCTTACAGCAGGACAACCTTATGATAGTCCATGCAATCTAAAATATTTTATTTTTATATCTAAAATTATTTTAAATCTATTAAATCATAAATAAAATTAGATTAAATCTAATAAATTTATGATTAGAGTCAGATCATCATGAACTAGGATAACTTTTTCACTATAAGGGATAAATCTTACAGCAGGACAACATTATGGCAGTTCATGAGATCTGAATTTTTTAATTTAAGATTTAATAATTAGATTATAAATTAGATCTAATCTAATAAATAATCTAAACATGCACAAAAATCATGTAATAAGAATCTAGGCTCTGATACCAATTGAAGGAACCAGATCTAGGATTTTAGGATTAGATCTTGAAACTTTTTCAAGATCAGGCAAAGAAAGATTAAAATCAATCAAAATTAATCTAAAATATCTTAGATCTAAGATCTTATTATATAATTATTGCATGGTATTTAAATCAAAATTAAAAATTAAACAAGAAAGAAAAGGTTGATCATATCAACCTAGACCTATACTATATCTAATGCAGTTATAAAATAACAGATCAAATCTATTACCTGAGCAAGTTAGATGTTCTAACTTACTGATCCAGGCTTGAGGATGAAGTCATGAGCCACATATGCATCTGGCCTCTAGGAGTCATCCACACGAGCCCACGAACACGATCAAAGATCCTGATGCAGGAAATCAGCACAGTGTTGAAAATATGCGCTCTTCCCACATGGATTGGCGTGACCGTCGGTGATTAGCCAAGCAACAAGGAAGTACTTCTCAGAGATTTATACGGAAGCATGATCAAACAAATCAAGGAATAGAGAAAAAGAGAAGAAGAGATTTTCAGAAAAAAAGAGCTTTTATTCAGTATATTTCAGCACTATCACAATCTTGACCTATTTTTAGTATATATACTTTACAAAGAATCAAGTCCAAGCTTATAGAAAAACTTCTCAAATCCAAACAATCCATGTACACAAAATAATAACCCATAAAAACTGAACCGACCTAGTTTTAGACTGAGCCAACTAACCTGCGACTGGGTCGACTCAGTCCCAGACTGAGCCGACCCAATTATGTACCATGCTAATAGCCCCAGCCCACTTGTGTACCATGCTAATAGCCCCAAAATATTGCTTTCTATCTAAATTTTTTCTCTGAGACATAGCCAATCCAGTCCTGGACTGAGCCGACCTAGTTTCCAACTGAGTCGGCTCAGTCTCAGTGTGAGCCGACCTAGTTTCTGAATTTTGCTATTGAGACTGATTCTTCTTCCGACTCGCTCCTGTCTTTTCATGACCTATTTTCTCATGTTTCCAAGACTTGGGAGTGCCACTTCTGAGCTCACATTCTCCACCTTGGTGCTTCCAAGTTCTTGTGAACTCATCTCTTCTCAATAAACCCATCCGTGCCACACATCTTTGAAAGCTGTCTCTAGGGAGTACCTTCATAAGTGAATCAGACTGATTCTCCTTGGTATGGACCTTCATCAATTTCACTTCACCTTCCTTCACTAGCTCTCTGATCCTGTGGTACCTCACATCTATATGCTTTTTACGCACATGATAGATTGGGTTCTGTGCCAACAACAGAGCACTTTGACTATCATTGAATAGTGTAACCTTGCTCTGCTCCACCCCCAACTCATTAATCAATCTTTTAAGCCAAAGGGCTTCCTTTGCATCCTCTATTATCCCAATGTACTCGACCTTTGTGGTAGACAAGGCCGTGATTGGCTGAAGGATTGATCTCCAAGATACTGGTCCACCATATACACAGAAGAGATATCCAGTAACAGACCTCCTTGTATCAAGATCATCAGCATAATTTGCATCAATAAACCCTTCCAAAGGATCTGAACCTTCACACATCTTCACTGATTGTTCTTCAAATCCTCCTGGCTACCCACCAAACACCAAACCATAATCTCTTGTTCCATATAGATATCTCAATATCCATTTCAATGCTTTTCAATGTTCCTTCCCAGGGTTAGCCATGTATCTACTAACCGTGCTCACTGTATGTGTTATATCTGGTCTACAGCACACCATAGTGTATATCACACTGCCTACAGCATTCACTGTAACTTGGAGAGAGATATATGGCTCGGCAATGGCATCTCTATAGGTTTGGCCTTCTCCATTCCAAACCTCTCTAGAACCTTCTGGACATACTTTTCTTGTGACAAATGGAGCACTCCTTTGCATCTATCTCTGTAAATCTTCATTCCAAGGATTTTTTCAGCTGGACCCAAATCTTTCATCTCAAATTCAGATGATAATGCTCTTTTCAACCTTTTCACAGCATCCATGCTTCTACTGGCTATGAGCATATAATCTACATGCAATAATAGGTACAGGCATCCTCCTTATCTACATTCTTAACGTAGACACAACAATCATGTTCACATCTACTGAAACCCAGGCTCAAAATAAAGCTATCAAACCTTCGATACCACTGACGAGGAAATTATTTCGAGCCATATAAAGACTTCCTTAGTAAACACACCTTTTCTTCCTGTCCCATCTCCATGAAACCATCTGGCTGCTTCATGTAGATTCTTTCTTCCAAAGTTCCATGAAGGAAGGCCATCTTCACGTCCATCTGTTCCAATTCTATGTTATGTTGTGCCATCAGTGACAGCAAAATTTGAATAGATGTATGACGCACCACAGGAGAGAAAATTTTTGTATAGTCAATCCCTTCTCTTTGTGAGTATCGCTTTGCTACCAACCTTGCTTTGAATCTAACTCCACCTTGTTCTAAAGGTGCTTATTTCTTTATGAACACCCACTTTGAGCCAATAGGTTGAGCACCCTCTAGAAGATCCACCAACTGCCATGTCTGATTCTTCTTAAGCGATTCCATCTCCTCCATCATGGCCTGCATCCATGAATTATGATCCTCACTCTTCATGGCCTCTGCATAACTCTCTGGATCTCCATTAGCAGTGATAAGGCATAGGAGATAACCTCATCAATGCCATATCTGACCGATCTCCTAATAGTATGCTGGGGCTTGTGCAAAGTCACTCCCACTGGCACATCTCTGCATGATGTCTGTGGCTGCTCCTGCATATCTGTCTGAACTGCCAGCCCTCCATGCTAATTTTCAATCTAAGATAATACTTTTCTACCCAGCTCCATCTCAACAGGAACACTCCTGTAAGTGAATGTAACCTGCATGCCATCATTTTCTGACTGGCCATCGCTGTTCACCTCTATTTTCGCAGTTCCATCTATCCCAGACCTCCTCAAGATGCTCTTCTCATCAAAGGTAACATCCCTACTGATCACTAACTTCTGTGCCTGAGAGTCCTACAGTAGGTACCCCTTGACTCCTTGTGGATATCCTATGAATGTCATCTTTTGAGATTTTGGATCCAATTTGCTCCTCTCGATTGTCTCCACATGTGCATAGGCTATGCAACCGAAGACTTTTAGGTGGCCAAGCTCCACCTTCTTTCCACTCCAGACCTCCTCTGGAATGCCTCCATTCAGCATATAATGAGAGGATCTATTCACAAGAAAATAAGAAAAAGTTAGAGCATCATCCCAAAAGGACTTTGGGAGTGATGTCTATAGCTTCAAACTCCATGCCTTCTCGATCAGTGTTCGATTCATCCTCTCCACGACACCATTTTGCTGGGGAGTCATCCTCACCGTGTAATGGTGTTTGATTCCATTTTTCTCACAGTACCTCTTGAACTCCAGGCTAGTATATTTTCCTCCATTGTCCGACCTCAGACACTTCACCTATCTTTCTGACTCCTTCTCTACTTCAGCTCTCCAGACTCTAAATCAGACAAATACCTCTAATTTTTCTCTAATCAGATAAATCCACACCTTTCTTGAGAAATCATCAATGAAAGTGACAAAGTATTTTGCCCCACCTCTAACAGATACAAGAGCTGGTCCCCACACATCCGAGTGCACTAAATCCAGCACTCCCTTGCTATGCTTGGTACTTTTGGCAAACTTCATCCTATACTATTTGCCAAAGTTGCATGGCTCATAAAGATCTGTGCCCTCCTTCTTTAGGGCAGGGATCATAGCAGTGAGCCCACAGTCACTCATATGATCCATCCGATAGTGCCATAGTTGATATAAAATCTGCTCCTCCAGTGCCACTGCTAGCACCTCTGCACTATCATTTACCACTGAGCCTTCCATTCTATAAAGATTGTTGCTCAGTCTTCTACCTCACATCACCACCAAAGCTCTCCTGGAAATTTTCAGACATCCACTTTCAGCCTGGCTACTAAAAGCATAATCCTACTCCTCCAAGTAGCCCAAAAAAATCAAATTCTTTTTCAACTCTAGTACATGCTTGATATTTGATAATGTACAAATGATCCCATCATACATCCTCATCCTGATAGAGCCAATTCCAGCTACTTTGCATAGGTGATCATCTCCAAGGCTGACACTTCCACCATCGGCCTTCTGGTAGATAGCAAACCACTCTCGATGAGAAGTATAGTGGTGCGAGCATGCTGAATCTAATATCCATAAAGTATCACATTCTGTGGATCCATCTGATACAACTAGCAGGTCTTCTCCACTGCTCATAAAAGCTGTATCATCTCCCTTATTGGCCTTTTCTTTTTTTGATCTCAAAAGGGGATAATCTCTCCTCAGGTGTTTAGACTGATGACATTTATAACATTTCAATATCATCTTCCTCTGATCGCGAGACTTTGACCTACCCTTGGATTTCCCTCTTATCTTCTCCTTTGATCTTCCCTATCTTTAATTCATAGCCAATATCGCAGACTTAGGGTCTCCTTTGCAGATCTTCTCCCTTTGCTCATTTGATCTGAGCACGTCAACAACTTCTTCATAGTTTAGGATCTTTTTTTCATAAACTAAAGTTGTTATGAGACCATCATATAAACCTGGGAGAGAACATAATAGCACCAATGCTCGATCCTCCTCGTCGATCTTCACATCCAAACTTATCACCTCAGAACACACTTGATTGAACCTTTGGATATGTGCAACAAGATCTTCGCCTTCGGACATCCTAGCTATTTCTTCAACCATAGCTTGTTCGTCATGTTCTTCCCCATGTATGTGTTCTCCAGTCTCTCTCAGAGCCCCTTTATCGTAGTTTCTGTGCAAACTTTGGGCAAAACCTGATTGGCCAAGCACATCCAAATTATGCTAAAAGCAATTTTCTCCAACTCTTCTCAATCCTCAGTACTAATCTTTTTTAGTCTTTCTTTTGTCAAGACCTTGTAGATCCTTTGCTGAACCAACAAGTCCTTTACTCTTTGCTGCCATAGAGTAAAGTTTCCCTTGCCGTCGAACTTCTCAAAATCCATCTTGAATTCATTTGATCCCATGACTTCAGACAAGTCAAGAACAAATCCCTAACACCCTTCACGATCTCACACACCAGCAAAACTATCCTTCAAAGAAGATCTAACTAGCCCTAGATCCTCTTTTTAAACTTCTGTATAACCATTCCTCCATGTAAATAATCTTCACCTAAATCTAGAGACAACCACGAAGCAAGCTAAAAGTTTTAGGATAAAATCTAGTGCAATAGATCTTGAATGTAGTAAATCTTAGGTGTCTTTCTTCCTTTCATGCAACACCGCTCTGATATTAAATGTTTGGAATATGCGCTCTTCCCACATAGATCGGCATGGCCGTCGGTGATTAGCCAAGCAACAAAAAAGTACTTCTCAGAGATTTATGCAAAAGCATGATCAAACAAATCAAAAAATAGAGAAGAAGAGAAGAAGAGATTTTTAAGAGAAAAGAGCTTTTATTCAGTATATTTCAGCACTATCACAATCTTGACCTATTTTTAGTTTTATACTTTACAAAGGGTCAAGTTCAAGCTCATAGAAAAACTCTTCAAACCCAAACAATCCACGTATATAAAATAATAATCCACGAAAACTGAGCTGGCTAACCTACGACTGGGTCGGCTTAGTCTCAGACTAAGTCGGCCCAATTGTATACCATGCCAATAGCCTGAAAATACTACTTTCTATCTAGATTTTTTCTCTGAGACCTAGCCGATCCAGTCCTGAACTGAGTCGACCCAGTTTGCAACTGAGTCGGCTCAGTCTCATTATGAGCCAACCCAATTTTTGAACTTTGCTATTGAGACTAATTCTTCTTTCGGATCGCTTCTATCTTCCCATGACTTATCTTCTCATGTTTCCAAGACTTGGGAGTGCCACTTCTGAGCTCACACATAGTATGCTAGCACTGTGCTGATCTCTCTTCGACGGTCGATCCAATGCTTTCTTCTTCGAAACATGGACACTCAAAAATACTAGAAGGAAAAGAAGAAGATTTGTGATGCCAAGACACCTCTCAAAATCTCACAAAAAGGAAGGAAGAGATCTGAAACAAAATTCCTAGAAGAAGACCCTCTTCTTCTTCTTTGTTCTTTTTCTAGACATCCTGAATTATGTTTTTAATATCTCCATGACCCAAATGAATTTTTCTCTAATTTTTCTACACCAAAGAGACCACTCAAATGTCTATAATCTACAAAAAATTTGGTAAAATTTATTTTTGAATAATGAGATATGTAGAGTCCAAGATTGATCAAAAACCTAGACAGAAATGTCACCAAATGGTAGGTTGTTGGGGCGCCCAACTCTTGGGCACCCCAACCTTACTTTTCTGCTATAGACCAGCAAGGGAGGGTGCAATAAATGCCAAAGAATGCTATGAGAGAGAGAGAAAATAGGGAGGTGGTGGCATGAAAGGAAGGAAGTCTTTTGGTTGACTAGGATTCTATCTCATAGAATCCTAAAGCAAAACCAATCTCCCCTTTTGACTTGGTCATCAAATAAATTTTCATATGAGAAAAAGGAAGAAAGAAGGGAGGCATGAGATTGCTTGGGGCGTGGAGATATTTCACATAAAAGAGAAGAAACAAGGGGTGGGGCATGAGGAATTAGGTGGCGCAAGGATAGGGAGTCCTAGTCACACTAGGACTCCTATTTTGACTTGGTCAAACAAGGTCTTTTAACCAAATAAAAATAAGAGTAAACCAATCCAATTAAATATGGCCCTAATCCATTTAAGAATTTAATTAAATTAGATTAAATTAGATTTAATTTTAATTTATTTTTTAATCAAATTAGAAAATTAGGTTGACCCAAGTCCTAATTAGACTAGGACTAGTTCTTCCTTGCACGTGGCTTATCCAATAAGCCAATTGGACTTGATCCAATCAAGCCCAAACCAAATTTAATTAAACCATATTTAATTAGTTTTAATCTCAACCTACTGGCTTAATCAAATTAAGCCAATTAGCAATCAAATTGCTAATCGATCCTCCTGCAACACTTGCACTAGGTTAAACATTAAACGTATTGATTGTTTAATCCTAAAATGATTCTAAATCGCTGATCAACCATCTGATTAGAATGTGAACTCTAATGTATGTGACCTCATAGGTCCGAACCTAAGTCAGTAGCATAGAGATAAATTTTTGTACCAATTAAAGTGACCATCTAGCAATGATATCCGACGATCGGATAGGTCGAAGGTGTAGAACACCATCCTTAGAACCCTTGCGATATAGTTTCCATATAATTTATCCCCTTGGCCACAATGCTCGTGGCACACCTTAGAGTTCAACTATCAACTTTGATTAGGTTGTCCACATTGTATTTCAAAATATCAAATCCATCTGATGGATTATCCTGGCCAAGATTTTGTTATATTGAAATACAGTGATACATTCTTCTCCAACTCTTGGAGTGGTCAATTCCATCTTGATCACACTCCGACTTTGCAAGTACTTGACTATGCCTAGAAGCCTTCCATTTCTCAATTAGAAATTCAATTAGTCTGGTACCAAAGCACAGTGAGTTGCTTGCAAGTCACTGAGGTGATCTCAGGTCTAAGGGATACTTATATCTATATCCCATCAGAGACATTCTCGATAGCAGAATGCTTTGGAGTTGGTCACGTGAAATGATGATGTACCCATACATCTCACCTGTATGCCATGTTAGTGTCTCCACACTCCTTGATTAAGAGGACAACCAACCTATATGGCATATAGCAATCTATGCTCGATAGATGCTGTCATCCTAATTAACAGCCTATCATTTGACCGTGAACAAATTTAAGGACTAATTGATAAATCCTCTCTTTATCAAAACTAAATAGTCCTAAGGACTTCATCACAATAATGGAGTTCATTAGAAGATGTAAATTTATGATGAAAAAGATGCCAAAATTTTTTTATTAATTAATAAATTAATTATAATATCTCAATGTTAACAGGCTAACGATTGGCTTTGGGACATTATTTCCAACACTTGAACCTTCACACATCTTCATAGATTATTCTCCAAATCCTTTCGACTATCCACCAAACACCAAACCATAATTCCTTATTTCATGCAGATATCTCAATATCCATTTCAATGCTTTCCAGTATTTCTCTCCAGAGTTAGCCATGTATCTATTAACTATGCTCACTGTATATGCTAATCTGGTCTATAGCACACCATAGTGTACATCACATTGTCTACAGCATTTACATAAGGATCTCGTTCCATGTACTCTCTCTTCTCTTCTGATTGAAGACTTTGTAATTTAGAGAGAGACATATGACTCGGCAATGGCGTCTCTGTAGATTTGGCCTTCTCCATCCCAAACCTCTCCAGAACCTTCTGGACATACTTTTCTTATGACAAATGGAGCACTTCTTTGCACCTATCTCTACAAATCTCCATTCCAAAGATTTTCTCAGTTGGATCCAAATCCTTCATCTCAAACTTAGATGATAATGCCATTTTCAACCTTTTCACAGCATCCATGCTTCTACTAGCTATGAGCATATCATCTACATACAATAATAGGTACAGGACATTCTCTTCATCTACATCCTTGACGTAGACACAACAATCATGTTCACATCTGCTGAAATCCAGGATTAAGACAAAGCTATCAAACCTTCGATACCACTGATAAGGAGATTGTTTCAAGCCATACAAAGACTTTCTGAGTAAACACACCTTTTCTTCCTATCCCATCTCCATGAAACCATCTGGCTACTTCATGTAGATTCTTTCCTCCAAAGTCCCATGAAGGAAGGCCATCTTCACGTTTATCTGTTCCAATTTTATATTATGTTGTGCCATCAGTGATAGCAAAACTTGAATAGATGTATGACGCACTATAGGAGAAAAAGTTTCTATGTAGTCAATCCCTTTTCTTTATGAGTATCCCTTTGCTACCAGCCTTGCTTTGAATCTAACTCCACCTTGTTCTGAAGGTGCTTCTTTCTTTGTGAATACCCACTTTGAGCCAATAGGTCGAGCACCCTCTAGAAGATCCACCAGCTGCCATGTTTGATTCTTCTTAAGTGATTCCATCTCCTCCATCATGGCCTGTATCTATGAATCATGATCCTCACTCTCCATGGCCTCTGCATAATTCTCTGGATATCCATTAGCAGTGATGAGTGCATAAAAGATAATCTCATCAATACCATATCTAACCGACCTCCTAATAGTATGCTGGGGCTTATGCAAAGCCACTCCCACTGGCACATCTCTACCTGATATTTGTGGCTGCTTCTGTACATCTGTTTGAACTACCGACCCACCATGCTGATTTTCACTCTGAGATAATACTTTTCTGCCCAGCTTCACCTCAACAGGAACACTCCTGTAAGTGGATGTAACCTACATGCCATCTTTCTCTAACTGGCCATTGTTGTTCAACTCTATTTTTCCAGTTCCATCTATCCCAAACCTCCTTAAGATGCTCTTCTCATCAAAGGTAACATTCCTGCTGATCATTGACTTTTGTGCCTGAGAGTCCCACAATAGCCACCCCTTGACTCCTTGTGGATATCCTATGAATGTCATCTTTTGAGATTTTGGATCCAATTTGCTCCTCTCAGTTGCCTCAAAATGTGCATAGGATGTGCAACCAAAGACTTTTAGGTGGCAAAGCTCCACCTTCTTCCCACTCCAGACTTCTTCTGGAATGCCACCATTCAGCTTATAATGAGGGAACTTATTCATAAGAAAATAAGAAAAAGTTAGAGCATCATCCCAAAAGGACTTTGGGAGTGATGTCTGCAGCCTCAAACTCCATGTCTTCTCGGTCAGTGTCCGATTCATCCTCTCCATGACATCATTCTACTGAAGAGTTATCCTCACAGTACTTCCTGAACTTCAGGCTAGTATACTCCTCTCCATTGTCCGACCTCATACACTTTATCCATCTTCCTAACTCCTCTACTTCAGCACTCCTGGCTCTGAACCGGGCAAACACCTCTGATTTTTCTCTGATCAGATAAATCTATACCTTCCTTGAGAAAAATCATCAATGAAAGTAACAAAGTATTTTGCCCCACCTCTAGCTGATACAGGAGCTGGTCCCCACACATCCGAGTGCACTAAATCCAGCACTCCCTCGCTGCACTTGGTACTTCTGGCAAACTTCATCCTATGCTGTTTGCCAAAGATACATGGCTCACAAAGATCTGTGCCCTCCTTCAGGGCTAGGATCATACCTCTTCTACTTAGTTTTGTGAGCCCACGGTTACTCATATGAGCTATCCGATAGTACCACAGTCGATATAAAATCTGCTCCTCTTGTGTTGCTGCTACCACCTCTACACTATTATTCACTTCTAAGCCTTCCATTTTGTAAAGATTGTTGCTCAATCTTCTATCTCTCATCACCACCAAAGCTTTCTTGGAAGTTTTCAGACATCCACTCCCAGCCTGGCTACTAAAAGTATAACCCTGCTCCTCTAAGTAGCCCAAAAAAATCAATTCTTTTTCAACTCCGGTACATGCCTGACATTTGATAATATACGAATGATCCCATCGTACATCCACATCCTGATAGAGCCAATTCTAGCTACTTTGCATGGATGATCATCTCCAAGGCTAACACTTCCACCATCGACCTTCTGATAGGTAGCAAACTACTTTCGATGAGAAGTATAGTGGTGCGAGCATGCTGAATCCAATATCCATATAGTATTGTACTCTGTGGATCCATCTGATACAACTAGCAGGTCCTCTCCACTGCTCATAGAAGTTGTATCATCTTTCTTACTAGCCTTCTCTTTTTTTGATCTCTAAAGGAGATAATTTCTCCTCAGGTGTCCAAGCTAATGACATTTATAACATTTCAATATCATCTTCCTCTGATCGTGAGACTTTGACCTGCCCTTAGATTTTCCTCTCCTTGCAGATCTTTTTCTTTTGCTCATTTGATCTGAGTACACCAACAATCTCTTCATAGTTTAGGATCTTCTTCCCATAAACTAAAGTTGTTATGAGACCATTATACGAACTTGAGAGAGAACATAATAGCAGCAATGGCCGATCCTCCTTGTCGATCTTCACATCCAAACTAATCAGCTCAGAACATACCTGATTGAACCTTTGGATATGTGCAACAAGATCTCCACTTTCGGGCATCCTCAGACTATACAGCTATTTCTTCAACCACAGCTTATTGGTCATGTTCTTCTCCATGTATGTGTTGTCCAATCTCTCCGAGAGCCCCTTTACCGTAGTCTCTGTACAAACCTCAGGCAAAATCTAATCAGCCAAGCACATTCGGATTATGCTAAAAGCAATTTTCTCCAACTCTTTCCAATTTTCAGTGCTGATCTTCTCCGACCTTTCTTTTGTCAAGACCCTGTAGATCCTCTATGAAACCAATAAATCCTTTACTCTTTGCTGCCATAAAGTAAAGTTTTTCTTACCATCGAACTTCTCAAAATCCACCTTGAATCCACTTGATCCCATGACTTCAAACAAGTCAAGAACAAATTTCTAACACCCTTCACGATCACACACACTAGCAAAACTATCCTTCAAAGAAGATCTAACTAGCCCTAGATCCTCTTTCCAAACTTCTATATCACCGTTCCTCCGTGTAAATAATCTCCACCTCAATCTAGAGATAACCACAAAGCAAACTAGAAGTTTTAGGATAAAGTCTAGTGTAACAGATCCTGGATGTAGTAAATCCTAGGTGTCTTCCTTCCTTCCATGTAACACCGCTCTGATACCAATTATCAAAAATACACATTCTTCCCACACGAATCGACATGGCCATCGGTGATTAGCCAAGCAATAAGAAAGTACTTCTCAGAGATTTCTGTGGAAGCACGATCAAATAATTCAAGGAATAGAGAAGAAGAGAAGAAGAGATTTTCGGGAGAAAAGAGCTTTTATTCAGTATATTTTAGCCTCATTACATTCTTGACCTATTTTCAATATATATACTTTACAAAGGATGAAGCCCAAGCTTATAGAAAAATTCTCTAAATCCAAATAATCCATGTACACAAAATAATAACCCATAAAAATTGAGTCGACCTATTTCAGACTGAGTCGGCTAACCTGCGACTGGGTCGGCTCAGTCCCAGACTGAGCCGATCCAGTTGTGTGCCATGCCAATAGTCCAAAAATGCTACTTTTTGTTTGAATTTTTCTCTGAGACCTAGCTGATCTAGTCCTGGACTGAGCTAGCCCAGTTTTCAACTTAGCCAGCTTAGTCTCAGGATGAGTCGACCTAGTTTCTGAACTTTGCTAGGAGAGCTGATTTCTCTTCCAGCTCGCTCTCATCTTTTCATGACCTATCTTCTCATATTTTCAAAACTTGGGAATGCCACTTCTGAGCTCACATCTAGATCTTATCTGAGTGAATACCGATAGAGGTCAGGCGCATGCGTGGCTCCTTCCAAAATCTTGAGATCAATCAGGATCATCATAGGATAATCTGATTACCCAAAATAAGATTTAAAATTAAATTAAATTAAATTAAATTTTTAATTTTTAATATCAGATCTTTAGAATTAGATCTGAGATATCTCAGATTTGATTATGATCATAGAAATTTTTTTTAAAATATTCTTTTAGATCCAATCAGATCTGAATGATTTTGTGTCGGAAAAATAGGATTTTTTCTTCAAACTATTCATCCTACAATGATGATCTGATGTTGTCCGAGATTTCGATGTTAACCATGCACGTGTTCGATCTCTACCATCATCCACTTAGGTTAGATTTGAAGGTCTTCTTCTAAATCTGATCTCAGAAGATTAGATCTGAAATCTCTCTGGTATGCCTTCGATCTGATCTCTGACAGCAGCACGTTCATCACACGAATAGGAACTCGTTGATGCAGTCTTCATAGTAGCAGCACTTTAATCCTTAGCTATTGATCCTTCCAACTTTTGGGTGTGGAGAAGAGGGAGAGGAGGAGGAGAAGATGGCATGGGAGATGGAGGGAGAGGCAGAGTTGTGGCGTGGTAATGCTGAATGCCAAAACCTTTGGCACAGGGGTCTATTTATAGACCTATGCACAACCCTAGAGTCCTAAGGCTTTGAGCAACTAGTTTGCTTAAAGCAGAAGGACTCTATTCAATTCTCCATGCTCCATCTAGATTTCTCTAATTTTTGTCACATAAAAAGCAAGGAAAAGGGTGCCATTCACCAGATAAGAGAGGAGGGTTAGCATAAAAGATTTATCTTCCAGAGTTTGAACTCCTTCAAACTTTATCCATGCTTATCCACTAAGGGTGCATGCCAAGAGGGGGCGTGCGCCCTCTCCCTCCATGCAAAATCCATCTAGGGGCATGTGCCTCAAGATAAACTCCAGGGGTGCACTCCCCTTCTCTTCATTCTTGCAAAGAATGGGTCAAAGTGGCCCATGTCCTGATTCCATCTCATGGTTTTAGGACAAGCCCTAATCTGGTTAGGACAAGCCTTGATCTGACTAAGACAAGCTTTGATCTGATTAGGACAAGATCTAGTTAGATCAGGATAAAGCCATATAGGGCTCTTGGTGAAGGGAAATCCTTATTTCCCGGTCCAGGTTCGTCCAGATCTGATTAGATCAAGAGATATATTTCAAAATTTTCTCTTGATCTTAATCAGATCTTGATATGTTTTAGATCTGATTCTTATTATTTTAATAAATAAAATAAAACAAGATAAATTAAATCAAATTCAATTTACCTGATTTGGGTAATCCTATTACCCTGTAGATGATCCTGATTGCAGCGGAAGGTTCTGGATCTTAGCCACGCAAGCGCCTGGCCTCTACCGGTATCCACTCGGGTTGGATCTGGAGATCCTCTTCTTCTCTATCACACCTCCAAAAATCAGATCTGGATCTGATCTGGAGGATCTTCAAAACTCTTTTGAAGATCTGCAGTCGTCCTTTTGCAGCAGCGCAGCCTTCTTGCTTTTGATCGCCTTTCCTTGATCTGAATCGCACCAAACTAAGTCCAAAACACTTTTGGACGTGGAGAGCAAGGGGAGAAGAGACTATGGCATGGAGAAGGAGGGGAGAGGCAGCCTTGGGGCGTGGGAAATCTCATTGAAATTAGGGTTGGGCGCAGGGTCTTATTTATAGACCTCTTGTGATCCAACTCCTCTTCCTCTCAACCAATCACAACCCTTTGTGAAATCAGATCTAAATCTGATTGGTTGGAATAGAGACCCCTGGATTCCTCCTTAGAGGGCGCCTAAGACCAGTCAAACTGGATTCTTAGTAGAACTCTGATTGGAATCCAAAAGGGAGGTGGAGTCCTTGTCCAACAAGGACTCCTAGGCGCCTCCTACTTGGGCTCACGCCACCCTTGGCGTGCGCCCTTCTCCTTGCCAGGTTCTGGCAGGGGGACAGGCCCCCACCAGCTCTCCAATAGGTGCATGACATGTGGTCAAAAGTCAAAGGGTCAATGGTCAACGTTTGACCAGTCAAAGGTAGACTTTTGACCAAAGTCAAAGAACAAGAAATGGCAGGTGACCAAAAATGGCAGGTAATGTCTTACAAATAAGACAACCTATTCTGACTTGGACAACCTCCAGTCAGACCATATGAAGGCCTCTGATTGAGCACAAACTCCTTTGGCTCAGTCAGGACAACTTATTTATGATAGTAAAAGAAGAACGTTAGGTTCAATCGAGTGCTAGCACGATTTCCTTGAACCTAATTGAATCTCATTCAGATCAATTGAACTAGATCAGTTCAATTGATGATCACCAGATTCAAACCCTTGTTTGTGTGACCCAGTTAGGTTCAGTTCTGTATGGTAATGGGATATGTCATGATCTCTATCATCGACATCATCGAAACTCCTTTCGATGGATCAGAACTCTTCTGATTCGAACAGCTAGAATGATCGATCATCTAAATCATTCTAATTGCTCCCAAAATCCACCAGTGACACCTAGCAGTATATGGTGGCAACCCATCAGAGCTGAATGCGAACCTCTTGGTGCAGCTACCTGTGTGATTAAGTTCTTCTATCTTGAGCCCCGATCAGATTAGGGTTAAGGTGAACTCGTCAAACCCTAGTCTCTGTCATATGATGTAATCATTCGATTCGAGTCCAATGTGAAAATCTAAATAGAAACTCTTTCTATTATTTCACTCTACCATGGCCATGGGCTTCTGGACTTGATTCTCATGATCATCATAGGGCTACTCCTCTACCACCGAGGTAGATAGATTCCATCTTGATGCAATCCAGTTCCTACAATGAACATGCTATAGCCAACATACACCTCAGGGTTCCATATGGCTAGGAGACCGAGTAATGGTGTAGTCAAACTATAACACCCTCAAGGTGAACTGCCGATGCATCTCAGGTCAAAGAACCAGACACACTACTGCAGCATCGAGTCAGTCATTGACGAGAAGGTAGACTTCCTAATGACTACTCGAGGTGGTCACGCTCAGTGCCCTCGTTCTCTAACGAGTACCTGTACTCTCGCTCCGGTGTCTCCACACCGTAGACTCAAGACTCATCTACTAAAGAGAAGCGATTCGTACACCAACCTTCCGGATCAATCACCATCCTCGTGATGATCCTATGGTCGGGAGCTGTTTATGAGTTAATAATGATTATTCATGTCTTAAATTTTCAACTCTTGAAAATATGAATTATCATTACCATTAACTCAAAGGATGTATCACAGACACTAAATACACATATGTGATAGAAAATAACCCATTTTATTAATTATAGTCAAAATTATAATTTTGCCCCTAGAAGTGTATTACAAGTGTCAGCCAATTCTGGCTTCTAGGGCACATATATCTAACAATCTCCCACTTGTCCTAAAGCCAATTGGCTACAAGTCTAAGTCCCATCTTCTCAAGGTGGGCTTCGATCTTCTGCTGGCCCAACGGCTTTGTAAGTGGGTCTGCCACATTATCTGTGGAGTTGACTCTCTTGACCTCAACGTAACCTTTCTCAAGGTAATCGCGGATGAGATGGTATCGCCGCTCAATGTGCTTGGACTTCTGGTGAGACCTCGGCTCCTTAGCAAGGGCTATGGCGCCATTGTTGTCGCAGTATAGAGGAATGGCATCTGATGGCATTACTCCAATTTCTGCAGCAAACTTCTTGTACCAGAATGCTTCCTTTGCAGCCTCTGATGCAGCTATATATTCTGCTTCCATGGTGGAATCTGCTATCACAGTTTGCTTGGAACTCTTCCAGCTGACAGCTCCACCATTGCACACAAACAGACTTCCAGATGTCGACTTTCGATCATCTATATCGGACATGAAGTCCGAGTCTGTGTATCCCTGAACTTGGAGTTCTCCATTACCAAAGACCAACATCATATCCTTAGTTCTTCTCAAGTACTTAAGGATACATTTCACAGAAGTCCAGTGTTCTTCACCTGGATTTGACTGATATCTGCTTGTGACACTCACAGCATGGGCTATATCAGGTCGTGTACATAGCATGGCATACATGAGGCTCCCTATTGCAGAAGCATAAGGGATCTTGCTCATGCGTTCTATTTCCTCAGGTGTGCTGGGGCACATCTTCTTGGAAAGATGAATACCATGTCTGAAGGGTATTAATCCCCTCTTAGAGTTTTCCATACTAAACCTCTTTAGTACTTCCTCTATGTACATCTTCTGTGAAAGTCCTAGCATCCTATTCGGTCTATCCCTATAGACCTTAATTCCTAGAATAAAGGATGCTTCACCTAGGTCTTTCATGGAGAATTCCTTGGACAACCACATCTTGACTGATGTCAACATGGGAATATCATTCCCAATAAGGAGGATGTCATCCACGTACAATACGAGGAAGACAACAGCGCTCCCACTGACCCTTTTGAAAACACATGGTTCCTCTTCATTTTTGATGAAACCAAACTTTTTGATCACATCATTGAAACGAGTGTTCCAGCTCCGAGATGCTTGCTTAAGTCCATATATGGACCTTTGCAGCTTGCAAACCTTGTGATCAGTATCACTGGATGTGAAACCTAGCGGCTGTTCCATATAGATATCTTCCTCAAGATATCCATTTAGGAATGCCGTTTTCACGTCCATTTGCCATATTTCATAATCGAAATAGGCTGCAACAGCAAGCAATGTGCGGATGGATTTTAGCATAGCTACCGGGGAAAAGGTATCCTGATAGTCAATGCCTTCGCGTTGACTATAACCTTTTGCCACCAGTCTAGCCTTGAATGTCTCCACATTCCCATCTGCACCAATCTTTCTCTTGAAGATCCATTTACACCCAATAGGTACTATACCTTCTGGTGGATCTACCAAGGTCCAGACTTGGTTTGAGTGCATCGAGTCAATTTCTGACTTCATTGCCTCAAGCCATTTCTCGGAGTCGATATCTGATATCGCCTCGTTGTAGGTTTTGGGATCATCACCATGAGCACCATTACCTATGAGGAACATTTCCTCTACATCCTCTGAAATAATACCTAAGTATCTTTCAGGGGGACGGGAAACTCTTTCCGATCTACGAGGTGGAGGAGGTAGTGTTCTTATTGGCTCAACCTGATTTGGTTCCACTTGGTCCTTAGCTCGTTCTGCTTGTGAGACTTTCTCATCAAGCTTAATCTGCTTTCCAATGCCACTATCTTGAATAAACTATTTTTCAAGAAATATGGCATGTCGACTCACAATCACATTGTGGTCTTCTGGAATGTAGAAATAGTATCCTAATGACTCTTTAGGATATCCTATGAATCGAGCTCTAAAGGACCTAAACTCTAACTTGTCCGCTTGTTGTCTTTTGACATGAGCCGGACAACCCCAAATTCTGAGATGACTCAGACTTGGTTTCTTACCGTGCCATATCTCATACGGTGTGGTAGGAACGGTTTTAGAGGGAACCCTATTCAGTAAATAGATTGAAGTTAATAATGAATGTCCCCAAAGAAAATCAGGGAGGTCTGTGAAGCTCATCATGGATCGAACCATATCCAATAGAGTCCGATTTCTCCGTTCTGAAACCCCGTTGAGTTGAGGTGTTCCTGGTGGAGTCCATTGAGAGACTATGCCATTTTCCTTAAGATAGTCTAGGAATTCCCGGCTAAGGTATTCACCTCCTCGATCTGATCGAAGAACCTTAATGGGTTTTTCCAGTTTGTTTTTCTACTTCATGTCTGAATTCTTTGAACTTTTCAAAAGCTTCAGACTTGTGTCTCATAAGATACACATACCCATACCTAGACAGATCATCGGTAAAGGTAATGAAGTAGACAAAATTGCCTCTAGCCGGCACATCAAATGGGCCGCACACATCAGTATGTACTAGGGCAAGGAGATCTGTGGCCCTCTCCCCATGTCCAACAAAAGGGAGTTTAGTCATTTTGCCTTGAAGACAAGATTCACAAGTTGGATATGACTCAAAAGTCAATGGACTCAATAGCCCATTTTTCTCCAATTTGTTAATCCTATCTTCTGCTATATGACCTAATCTCAGGTGCCATAGATATCTGTCGTTTGGACTATCCCTAGGTCGTTTGGCATTCACGTTTTGCTCGATAGTTAAGAACAGGTACATCAATATGTAGCTGATAAAGACCATTAATAAGGAAACCATTTGCAATTTTATTTCTTTCATAAAGAATGTTACAATGGTCCTTAAAGAAGGTGATCACATAACCTTCTTGTGCTAAGCATGAAACAGAAATCAAATTCCTGCTAGCTGCAGGCACATAATAACAGTCTTTTAAAACTAAGTCTAAACCAGATGGTAATCGAAGAGGGTATGTTCCCACGGCTACTGCAGCAACTCTTGCTCCATTACCGATGCGTAGGATCATGTCTCCATCCCTCAGCCTCCTGCTATCCTCAAGACCCTGCATAGAAGTGCACAGATGAGCACTAGAACCAGAGTCAAGCACCCAACTGGATGCAGAAGAAACCGTAAGGTTAGACTCAATAACGAGCATACCTCCAGAAGGACCTTCCTTCTTGTTCTTCAGGGTGGCCAGGTAAGTAGGGCAGTTCCGCTTCCAATGGCCGTCGCTGTTGCAATGGAAACACTTTCCTTTGCCATCGGACCTTCTTCTTCGGTTCTGCCTTCTTCTTCTTTGATCCTTCCACCTTTTGCTTTTTCACAGACTTCTTTTTCTTTCCATAAGACTTTCTTTTGGAAGAAGTCCGTTCCATAGCAAGAACTGAGCCTTTAGAACCTTTCATAGAAAGCTCAGCGGTAACCAGCATATTCATTAACTCGGCCAAGGAATTTTGAAGTTTATGCATGTGGTAATTCATGATGAATTGCCCATATGCATCAGTCAAGGATTGCAGAATAATATCATTCTGCAGATCCAAGTCCAACTTCACACCGAGCTTCTCAAGCTCTTCCATGTCCTTGATCATTGTCAGACAGTGATCTTGGACTGACTGCCCATCACGCATCTTAGCCTTAAAAAGTCATTTTCGTGACTTGATATTTGGCTGCGCGACTCTGTTCACCAAACATCTCCTGCAGGTGAGCCAACATTTGGCGAGCAGTCCCGATATCTTCATGTTGGCGCTGGAGCTCATCAGACATCGAGCCCAACATGTAAGTATCTGGCCTTATTATCTTCGTCAATCCATTTTTCCAGAGACGCTCTCTGTTCAAGTGGATGGACGGAGCTGGTAAGGTGGGAGGGTCCTGGTCCAAAACATGGTGTTAACTTCTCTGAACCCAAAATAATTTTGTAGTTCCTGAGCCAATCTTTATAATTGGGTCCAGTCAGTCTATGTGTGTCCTAGGATACGTGCCAATGGGTTGGACGCAGACATTTTCCTGTAGAGAGTCAAAGATTCTAGTTAGATACTGTAATTTTGACTTGACCAATTTGTTTAGGGATTTTATTTTTAAACAAATTAGCTCCCACTATTTTCTCGGATCCCTACACTCCCTCTGTAGAGATGCGAAAATCTCCACGATTAATGATTTCTAGTGGGTGGTGCGGTCTCACCAACTGACTCATCACCTCACCTAACAGTTATTGGTGATGGGTTAGCCAATGAGTGAACAACTCTTGTTCAATGATTCTCTAATCATGGTGCACCCAAACTTGGTCTCTAATTCATGAATCTCACCGTATCCGGAATATTGATCCACTCCTTAGTTAAGTCAGACCCACCATTTGCATAAACTGGGTTCCTAATTGAGTCTCTCACCGTATCCGAAATATTGAGCCCAACTCATCCTCCAGCCCATAGCATCCAATGCCTAATAGACATGGTTGCATCTTCCCGGTGCAACTGAGCCACTGTATCCAGCCGAGAACAATCAACCCCGGGAAGGGCCCGCACATCTACAATGGTGGAAGACCTCAGACTTAATCTTTTCTTAGGGAGAATTGATTCAGGTCTCATTAAACTAGACTTGGCTTAGTCATAACAATTATGACTAACCTAGTGGCATGGGTTAGCTCGGATTATTGACCACCTCAGATCAGAACTGTGTCAACAGATATTGGCCAGGTAAGTGAGACCGGTGGAAGGAATATGCCATTAACTCGTACAAGAACGCATTCAGGTCGAGTAGCTTCCAATTAAAAACCAGTCGGTCGTATGTGCCAAACTTACCTTAGACACCAAATTGTTGAGTCAGAACCAATTGGGTTAGCCTACAATCCAGACTCTAACCTCTGAGCCTAATTAGGTCTTGCTTGATCGTGACTCGATCTTGACCCAGACTTAATCCTATTAGGCTGGTCAATTTAAGCATTGTTGATCCCATCTAACCAACTCTTGATTCGGTTTGATCAACCGCTTAGACCTAATTGAGCTACCCAAGCCCGAACCCAGTATTATGAATATGTCTTAGATCTAAAATTCTCAATTTTAGACCTAATTAATATTCCATAAATCTTAATTCTTAATTAAGTAGGGTTCATAAACAAAATATGCACAATAAATCCTAGGGTTTCAGGATCTAGGGTTTTGCAGAAAGTAAGTTTTGGGTTTCTGATTAAGGACGAACACGCAGCACCCCTACACATCATAAGAACACCCCATCGAATGGGAAGAGAGGGCCTTTAAACCCTTCTTCATTCTTATGACCGGACGGCCAAGAGGAACGCCTTAATCAGGAACATGTCAATACTACAAAATAGTTTTAGATCTATATCATATATCTCATATACAAATTAGATCTAATCATGGCATATTTTGCATACATCTCATGTATCAAATCATGCATGTTTTCAGATCTAAATTATCTCATAATAATCTAAAAAATTAGATTTAAATTGATCTAATCAAAATAAATTCTAATCTAGATAATTATGTAGAACTATTCTACAACTAGTCTAGACATGCATCAATCATATCTCATATGATATTTAAAATTAAATAATTTTTATTTGCTATTTTTTAGATGTTATTATAACACTTATAATATCAAAAAATAGTAAATAAAA
>QRFJ01000608.1:121183-243001 GCA_006176705.1 Cocos nucifera | reverse complement strand
TTTCCTTTGCCATCGACCTTCTTCTTCGGTTCTGCCTTCTTCTTCTTTGATCCTTCTACCTTTTGCTTTTTCACAGACTTTCTTTTCTTTCCATAAGACTTTCTTTTGGAAGAAGTCCGTTCCATAGCAAGAACTGAGCCTTTAGAACCTTTCATAGAAAGCTCAGCGGTAACCAGCATATTCATTAATTCGGCCAAGGAATTTTGAAGTTTATGCATGTGGTAATTCATGATGAATTGCCCATATGCATCAGTCAAGGATTGCAGAATAATATCATTCTGCAAATCCAAGTCCAACTTCACACCGAGCTTCTCAAGCTCTTCCATGTCCTTGATCATTGTCAGACAGTGATCTTGGACTGACTGCCCATCACGCATCTTAGCCTTAAAAAGTCATTTCGTGACTTGATATTTGGCTGCGCGACTCTGTTCACCAAACATCTCCTGCAGGTGAGCCAACATTTGGCGAGCAGTCCCGATATCTTCATGTTGGCGCTGGAGCTCATCAGACATCGAGCCCAACATGTAGTATCTGGCCTTATTGTCTTCGTCAATCCATTTTTCCAGAGACGCTCTCTGTTCAGTGGATGGACGAGCTGGTAAGGTGGGAGGGTCCTGGTCCAAAACATGTGTTAACTTCTCTGAACCCAAAATAATTTTGTAGTTCCTGAGCCAATCTTTATAATTGGGTCCAGTCAGTCTATGTGTGTCTAGGATACGTGCCAGTGGGTTGGACGCAGACATTTTCCTGTAGAGAGTCAAAGATTCTAGTTAGATACTGTAATTTTGACTTGACCAATTTGTTTAGGGATTTTATTTTTAAACAAATTAGCTCCCACTATTTTCTCGGATCCCTACACTCCCTCTGTAGAGATGCGAAAATCTCCACGATTGAATGATTTCTAGTGGGTGGTGCGGTCTCACCAACTGACTCATCACCTCACCTAACAGTTATTGGTGATGGGTTAGCCAATGAGTGAACAACTCTTGTTCAATGATTCTCTAATCATGGTGCACCCAAACTTGGTCTCTAATTCATGAATCTCACCGTATCCGGAATATTGATCCACTCCTTAGTTAAGTCAGACCCACCATTTGCATAGACTGGGTTCCTAATTGAGGTCTCTCACCGTATCCGAAATATTGAGCCCAACTCATCCTCCAGCCCATAGCATCCAATGCCTAATAGACATGGTTGCATCTTCCCGGTGCAACTGAGCCACTGTATCCAGCCGAGAACAATCAACCCCGGGAAGGGCCCGCACATCTACAATGGTGGAAGACCTCGGACTTAATCTTTTCTTAGGGAGAATTGATTCAGGTCTCATTAAACTAGACTTGGCTTAGTCATAACAATTATGACTAACCTAGTGGCATGGGTCAGCTCGGATTATTGACCACCTCAGATCAGAACTGTGTCAACAGATATGGCCAGGTAAGTGAGACCGGTGGAAGGAATATGCCATTAACTCGCACAAGAACGCATTCAGGTCGAGTAGCTTCCAATTAAAAACCAGTCGGTCGTCTGTGCCAAACTTACCTTAGACACCAAATTGTTGAGTCAGAACCAATTGGGTTAGCCTACAATCCAGACTCTAACCTCTGAGCCTAATTAGGTCTTGCTTGATCGTGACTCGATCTTGACCCAGACTTAATCCTATTAGGCTGGTCAATTTAAGCATTGTTGATCCCATCTAACCAACTCTTGATTCGGTTTGATCAACCGCTTAGACCTAATTGAGCTACCCAAGCCCGAACCCAGTATTATGAATATGTCTTAGATCTGAAATTCTCAATTTTAGACCTAATTAATATTCCATAAACTTAATTCTTAATTAAGTTGGGTTCATAAACAAAATATGCACAATAAATCCTAGGGTTTCAGGATCTAGGGTTTTGCAGAAAGTAAGTTTTGGGTTTCTGATTAAGGACGAACACGCAGCACCCCTACACGTCATAAGAACACCCCATCGAATGGGAAGAGAGGGCCTTTAAACCCTTCTTCGTTCTTATGACCGGACGGCCAAGAGGAACGCCTTAATCAGGAACATGTAAATCTACAAAACAGTTATAGATCTATATCATATATCTCATATACAAATTTAGATCTAATCAAGGCATATTTTGCATACATCTCATGTATCAAATCATGCATGTTTTCAGATCTAAATTATCTCATAATAATCTAAAAAATTAGATTTAAATTGATCTAATCAAAATAAATTCTAATCTAGACAATTATGTAGAACTATTCTACAACTAGTCTAGACATGCATCTAATCATATCTCATATGATATTTAAAATTAAATAATTTTTATTTGCTGTTTATCAGATGTTATTATAACACTTATAATATCAAAAAATAGTAAATAAGAAGATCTAAAATATGATTTAATCAGATTAAATCAAAGACATGCAAAACTATTCTATAGAACTATTCTATTCTAGAACTAGTCATGCATATCTTCATGTTCTTAGATCCAAATCATTTAATTTTAATTTTTCTGATTTCAGATCTGATCACATCTCATGTGACATCTGAAATCACTTTATTTTCTAATTAAAATAAAATTAAAATCAGATCTAAACAATTTAGAACCATGGCTCTGATACCAGTTGAAGGGAAATCCTGATTTCCCGGTCCAGGTTCGTCCAGATCTGATTAGATCAAGAGATATATTTCAAAAATTTTTCTCTTGATCTCAATCAGATCTTGATATGTTTCAGATCTGATTCTTATTATTTTAATAAATAAAATAAAATAAGATAAATTAAATCAAATTTAATTTACCTGATTTGGGTAATCCTATTACCCTGTAGATGATCCTGATTGCAGCGGAAGGTTCTGGATCTTAGCCACGCAAGCGCCTGGCCTCTACCGGTATCCACTCGGGTTGGATCTGGAGATCCTCTTCTTCTCTATCACACCTCCAAAAATCAGATCTGGATCTGATCTGGAGGATCTTCAAAACTCTTTTGAAGATCTGCAGTCGTCCTTTTGCAGCAGCGCAGCCTTCTTGCTTTTGATCGCCTTTCTCTTGATCTGAATCGCACCAACCAAAGTCCAAAACTCCTTTTGGACGTGGAGAGCAAGGGGAGAAGAGACTATGGCATGGAGAAGGAGGGGAGAGGCAGCCTTGGGGCGTGGGAAATCTCAATTAGAATTAGGGTTGGGCGCAGGGTCTTATTTATAGACCTCTTGTGATCCAACTCCTCTTCCTCTCCAACCAATCACAACCCTTTGTGAAATCAGATCTAAATCTGATTGGTTGGAATAGAGACCCCTGGATTCCTCCTTAGAGGGTGCCTAAGACCAGTCAAACTGGATTCTTAGTAGAACTCTGATTGGAATCCAAAAGGGAGGTGGAGTCCTTGTCCAACAAGGACTCCTAGGCGCCTCCTACTTGGGCTCACGCCACCCTTGGCGTGCGCCCTTCTCCTTGCCAGGTTCTGGCAGGGGGACAGGCCCCCACCAGCTCTCCAATAGGTGCATGACATGTGGTCAAAAGTCAAAGGGTCAATGGTCAACGTTTGACCAGTCAAAGGTAGACTTTTGACCAAAGTCAAAGAACAAGAAATGGCAGGTGACCAAAAATGGCAGGTAATGTCTTACAAATAAGACAACCTATTTCTGACTTGGACAACCTCCAGTCAGACCATATGAAGGCCTCTGATTGAGCACAAACTCCTTTGGCTCAGTCAGGACAACTTATTTATGATAGTAAAAGAAGAACGTTAGGTTCAATCGAGTGCTAGCACGATTTCCTTGAACCTAATTGAATCTCATTCAGATCAATTGAACTAGATCAGTTCAATTGATGATCACCAGATTCAAACCCTTGTTTGTGTGACCCAGTTAGGTTCAGTTCTGTATGGTAATGGGATATGTCATGATCTCTATCATCGACATCATCGAAACTCCTTTCGATGGATCAGAACTCTTCTGATTCGAACAGCTAGAATGATCGATCATCTAAATCATTCTAATTGCTCCCAAAATCCACCAGTGACACCTAGCAGTATATGGTGGCAACCCATCAGAGCTGAATGCGAACCTCTTGGTGCAGCTACCTGTGTGATTAAGTTCTTCTATCTTGAGCCCCGATCAGATTAGGGTTAAGGTGAACTCGTCAAACCCTAGTCTCTGTCATATGATGTAATCATTCGATTCGAGTCCAATGTGAAAATCTAAATAGAAACTCTTTCTATTATTTCACTCTGCCATGGCCATGGGCTTCTGGACTTGATTCTCATGATCATCATAGGGCTGCTCCTCTACCACCGAGGTAGATAGATTCCATCTTGATGCAATCCAGTTCCTACAATGAACATGCTATAGCCAACATACACCTCAGGGTTCCATATGGCTAGGAGACCGAGTAATGGTGTAGTCAAACTATAACACCCTCAAGGTGAACTGCCGATGCATCTCAGGTCAAAGAACCAGACACACTACTGCAGCATCGAGTCAGTCATTGACGAGAAGGTAGACTTCCTAATGACTACTCGAGGTGGTCACGCTCAGTGCCCTCGTTCTCTAACGAGTACCTGTACTCTCGCTCCGGTGTCTCCACACCGTAGACTCAAGACTCATCTACTAAAGAGAAGCGATCGTACACCAACCTTCCGGATCAATCACCATCCTCGTGATGATCCTATGGTCGGGAGCTGTTTATGAGTTAATAATGATTATTCATGTCTTAAATTTTTAACTCTTGAAAATATGAATTATCATTACCATTAACTCAAAGGATGTATCACAGACACTAAATACACATGTGTGATAGAAAATAACCCATTTCATTAATTATAGTCAAAATTACAATTTTGCCCCTGGAAGTGTATTACAAGTGTCAGCCAATTTTGGCTTCTAGGGCACATATATCTAACACTTGGATGAGGCAAATCAGATTTAACTAAGTCCAAACCAACCAGGAAGTCCATAGGAGGAGAAAGTCAGGTTCAATTATATGCTAGCATGATTTTCTTGAACCTGATTGGATCTATTCCAAATCAATCGAATCAAGTTGGTCTAATTAATGACATCCAAATCCAAACCCTTGTTTGTATAACCTAGTCAGGTTTAGTCATGTATGGCAATGAGATATGTCATGATCTCTATTATCGATATTATCGAAACACCTTTCGAAGGACCAAAACTCTTCTGAATTAGAGTTATCGATCATTGAGATAATTCTAATTGATCTCAAAATCCACCAATGATATCTAGCAGTATATGGTGGCAATCCATCAGAATTGAATGCGAACCTCTTGGTATAGCCAACTATGTGATTAGATTTTTCTATCATGAGTCTCGACAGGATCTAGATCAAGATGAATTTGTCAGTCCCAACACCTATCATATGAATGAATCATTCGATTCAAGTCTGACATGAAATCCTAATAGAAACTTCTTTCTATTATTTCACACCGCCATGGCCATAGGCTTTAGGACTCAATCTCTTGATCATCATAGGACTACTCCTCATCTATCGAAGTTGATAGATCTCATGTTGGTGCGATTCAATTCCTACAATGAACATGCTATAGCCAATATACACCTCAGGATTCCAAATAGCTAGAAGACCAAGTTATAGTGTATAGTCAAACTATAACACACTTAAAGTGAACTATCGATACACCTCAGGTCAAAGAACTAGACACACAATTGCAGCATCGAGCTAGTCATCGATGAGAAGATAGACTTCATTATGACTGCTTGAGGTGGTCAGGCTCAGTGTCCTTATTTTCAATAAGTACCTGTGCTTTCACTTCGGTGTCTTCACACCATAGACTTAAGAGTCATTTATCTTAAGAAAGCAATCGTACATCGATCTTTCGGATCGATCACCATCCTCATGATAATCCTATGATCAGAAGCAGTTTATGAGTTAATTATGACATCACATGCCTTAAATTCTCAACTCTTGAAAATATATGTTATCATACCCGTTAACTCAAAGGATTTATTATAAATACTTTAATACATAATATAATAGAAGAAATAATCCTTTTATTAATTATAAGTCAAAATTATAAAAATGTCCTTAGAAAGTATTTACAAGTGTCTGCTAATCTGGCTTCTAGGACACATTTCTAACATTGGTAGCCTCTACCTCCAATTCGAAGAATTATCCTAATTTCTTAGTGGATACTAGAATCCACATAGACTGTACACAAATCTGACTTTGGCTGGTCAATCTATGTGCATCTATGTGTAGGTTCATAATTAATTATTTTTTTAAATAACTTTTAGTAATTTAATTTTGCTCTAGAGTCCTAATTAGTTGGCTTTGGCCTCTACTAAAAAGGTTCGATTAGATCCAACCATTAATATGACCATATTTGGTCCATCTAACAAATGAATGATTAAGCCCAACTTTAGTTGGTCAACCTAACCACCATTTAGAGAGACATGGTCAAGTAATCATATTATGAATGATAATTCTAATAGTCGATAAGCACCAGACCTTTGGGTCTTCAATGATTATCGAACTAGTGGACCCATTATCACTCAACTTAATAGGAGGCTAAGATCTAGTTATCATCATAACTATTTTATTTTAAGAATCTAATAATTTTAGAAGATTTGGTTAATTTATTTGACGAGAAGAGAAAAGATTAACCAGCTAATGATGATCCTCCCATTGACTTCACCAAGTTAGATTAATGGAGATCATAGATAAGCTAGTCTATGGGCACCTAAACCAGTCACATTGATGTATCTAGTTGACATGGATCAGCTCGAGTTATCAAATGATCTGATCAAAATATAATTTCACCAAGAAGGCCAGGTAAGTGAGATCGATGGGAGGGATATGCCATTAACTTATCAAAGATCGAATCAATGTGGATAGCTTCCAATTAAATAGCATAGATCATAAAGTGCCAGACTTACCTTAAATACCAAATGGTTAATTAATTTTTATTGGATCCACTTAACAATCCAGGCTAGACCGCTGTTGGTGTAGAAAATGGATGGCTACTGGAGTTCATTGGAGGTGGTGGAGATGAGATTGCTGACGAGACTTGCAAGAAGAAATCCTAATAGGAGGTGGATGGCTTCGATAGGACCCTCCAACACTCAAGTCAAATCTGTGATCAACAAGAATGGAGTACTCAGGAGAATCAGAGTAGGATAAAAAGCTTAAGAGAGAAGAAGTGTATCTAGAGGATCCTTTTTATAGGCCAAGCTTGTAACAAGTCAATTATGATGGTTATAACCATCTACTAGTGGGCTATTTGAGCCAATACGAGTTTGTTACAGAGAATGAGCTATCATTCTGTTAGGATTTATTGATAGTTGAGGTTAATTTATTGGAGTTCGGATGCGGTTTCTGCCTCTGTTAGAGACTGCGCAAGCTGGGATGGAGAACTTGAAGTTAAATAGGCTGAACTAGGGGATCAACTTTTAGGCGACAAGTGACGAACTAGTAATCGATTAAGGCCTGCTCGTGTTGCTTGCAATAGCATTGAGGAGATCAGCCGCTATGGAGTTCATCCAAGGTCTACCATAAGCAAAGTCAGAAGGTGTTGGGATTTAGCATTCGATGGAGTTCAACTGGCATTGCCCTTGATGGCTCTCAAGAATCCTACCATCTTCAAGGTCATCCACAAGTTGATAACTATTTTGGATTGAAGGTCAGAGAACAATGGATTTATTGATTAGGACTGTGGTTATGTTCTTTTGAAGAAAAGCTCGGATTCTCATTAATGACAAGGTTCTTTTTGTCGACTCAAGTTTGCACAACTAATTCTGACGTAGAAGTGTTAATTCTGCCATTCATAGAGTGGGGTGCAAAAGTTCGATTGAGAAAGAGTTCTGCCAACTCAAGGTCTTGAATATGGGTCCGATGAAATCTGCCAACTGTAATGGAGTAAAAGCCAGGAGGAGGTTCAATCGAAGAGGAGTTCAGTTATCTCCAAGGTCAGCCAGATTGGACTATGTCGAAGTTCACTACTCGAAGTCTTTGCTGTCTATCTCAAGTTATGGGTCATAGCTGATCGGATGGCGATTTCATTCATTATTCAAGCTCGTTTGGATGAAGTTCATCATACCTTGGTGAATTCTGCAGTGATTGAATGTAGGTTGTTGTTCATGCTTGAGGAGGTCATCCAACATATTTGCATTGGAAGTCACCTAGACATTGATGGGAGTTATTTTTTCCCTAATACTTATCCTCCTACTTCCAAATTTGAAGTTCGAGCGAGGAGTATAAGATTGCGACAGCCGAAGTCCTAAGTTAGTTTCCCACTCATGAAAAACAAAAAACTTTGGCTCTTTCTAAATTGGTGCCAAAGTTCCCACAATTCTAAATAACTTGAAAGGATGTTCACTTCAAAATTTACCACAGCACGGTGCTCTAAGTTCAGTTATATTATTGCTTCATCATGATAGTGGGACATGTGTCAAGCAAGGAATGGATAGAGAGGGTTTCCAATCATAACTTCCACTGACCTCTTCTGACTATTTAAGTCCTTCCTTCTTCTGACTTTCCCACTTTTGCCTGTGCCTTCCTCCTCTTCCCTTTGCTCTTCATCTTCTTCGAGCATTCTTCGCACCTTCTATCATAGTTTTTCTGGTCATCGATGTCTTTCCTGAAGGAAAATGAACATTTTCCACCATAGGATTGTTCAGATCTGAACTAGATTTTTCTAAAAAATCTAACTCAATCCAATCTGATCTGAGAGTTCTTTGATCTAATTCTAAATATCTAATATTAAAAATAAAATAAAAATATAAATTAGGGAACAACTCTTGTACCTGATTAGGGTAAACTAGTTATCTTGCTGATGATCCTGATACTCCTGAGGTCTTGGATCAAGCCACGCACGTGCCTGGCCTCTACCAGTATCCACTTGGGTAGGATCTAGATGTGATCTCCTTCTAGATTTGATTTTCATAAATTAAATCTAGATTTGATTTGTAGGTCCTTCAAAACAATCGATGAAGGCAGTGCGCTCGTCTCATGAACATGTTGTCTTTTTTCCTGATCTTAGCGCCAACACTTGGATCTTCCTTACTGGATTTGCCCAACCTCTTGAGCATGGAAAGGGGAGAGAGAGGACTAGAGGGAGGCATGGAAGAGAGGAGGGGCAGCCTTGGGGCATAGTGGATGGGTGCCACAACAAAACCGTAGGCACAGACTATTAGATATGTGTGCCCTAGAAGCCAGATTGGCTGATACTTGTAATATATTTCTAAGGATAAAATTATAATTTTGACTATAAATAATAAAATAAATTATTTTCTATCATAGTATGTATTTGAAAGTGTCTGTGATACATCCCTTGAGTTAATGGTAATGATAGTTCATATTTTCAAGAGTTGAAAATTTAAGACATGAATTTTCATTATTAACTCATAAAATGCTTTCGACCATAGGATCATCATGAGGATGGAGATTGATTCAGAATGTTGGTGTACAATCGCTTCTTTAGGATAGATGAGCCTTGAGTTTATGGTTTAGAGACACTGGCGTGAGAGTATAGGTACTCATTAGAGAATGAGGGCACTGAGCGTAATCACCTCGAGCAGTCATGAGGAAGTCTACCTTCTCATCGATTACTAGTTCGAAGTTATAGTGGTGTGTCTGGTTCTTTGACCTGAGGTGCACCGGCAGTTCACCTTGAGGGTGTTATAGTTTGACTACACCATAACACAGTCTCTTAACCATTCGGAATCCTGAGGTGTATGTTGGCTATAGCATGTTCATTGTAGGAATTGGATTACACCAATAGGGGATCTATCTACCTTGGTAGATGAGGAGCAGCCCTATGATGATCATGAGAATCAAGTCCATAAGCCCATGACCATGGCAGAGTGAAATAATAGAAAAAGTTTCTATTAAGGTTTTCACATTGGACTTGAATCAAATGATTAATTCATATGATGGTTAGGGTTTGACGAGATCACCTTAACCCTAATCCGGTTGGGGCTCAAGATAAAGAAACTTAATCACACAGGTAACTGCACTGAGAGGTTCGCTTTTAGTTCTAATGGGTTGCCACCATATGCTGCTAGGTATCACTGGTGGATTTTGAGAGCAATTAGAATGATGATTTGGATGATCGATCATAGTAGTTTGAATCAAAAAAGTTTTGATCTATCGAAAGGTATTTTGATGATGTCGATGATAGAGATTGAGAAATATCCCATTACCATACGGAACTGAACCTAACTGGATCACACAAATAAAAGTTTGGATCTAGATGTCATTAATTGGACTAACCCAATTGAATTGATTTAAATAAGATTCAATTAGGTTCAAAAAAATCATGCTAGCATACGATTGAGCCAAATGTTCTCCTCTGACAATCATTAAAGCTTATCTTGACTTAGCCAAATATGTTTGGGCTCACTCAATAATCTTTACTTGGTTTGATTGGAGCTTCTTCAAGTCAGAAAAGAGTTGTCTTAATTTATGAGATAAATTTGAAATAACACCTACCATTTTCGGTCACCTGCTAAATCTTGTTATCGAACATTGATCAAATATTGACTCTAGACACCTAGACATCTGCCCATGTGTCATGCACTTATAGGAGAGTACCTGGGGACTTGTCCCTCTACTAAAATGTAGACAAGAAGAGGGTGCATGCCTTCCCTAGACACTTAGATATCTGTCCATGTGTCATGCACCCATAGGAGAGTACCTAGAGACTTGTTCATCTGCTAAAATGCAGACAAGAAGAGGGTGCATGCCTCGTACCTAGAGACTTGTTCATCTGCTAAAATGCAGACAAGAAGAGGATGCATGCCTAGGGAGGCATGCACCCCATGAGGATAAAGCTGGAGTCCCATACAGATGGGACTCCAGGGTTGCTTCAGGGGATTAAACTATGTGGTGCCAAGAAATCTTGTTTGAACCAATCTTGGTGCCACCTTAGGAGGATTTTGAGGGTCTCTCATCTTATTGGATCAGATGATGTCATCCCACCAATCAGATTTAGATCTGATTGCACAAAGGGCCGTGATTGGTCAGGATGATGTGGCACTGCATGGCACAGCAGGATCTATATAAACCCTATCTATGCCTAAAATTTAATGCTTCTGCCTTTAGCCCATGCCACAAAGCCTCTCTCCCTCCTTCTCCATGCCACCCTATGGTCCTCTCTCTCCTCTCCATGCCTAAGAGGTTTTGGGCATGAGTAAGGTGCGATCCAAGCAAGTGAAAGGCATTAGGAAAGGAAGAAGGTAGCACTGCTGCAAGAGACAACAACTGTTCTTAAAAAAAAATTTTGAAGACCTTCAAGATCATATCTAGATCTAAATTTTGGAGGATTGATTGAGAAGGAGAAGATCTCCAAATCTTGTCTGAGTGCATACCGGTAGAGGTCAGGCACTTGCATGGCTACATCCAGAACCTCAGGCAAACATTGAGATCATCACAGGATAATTGGATTATCCAAAACAAAGATATAATTAAATTAGATTTAATTTTAATTTTAATTTTTATTATTAGATCAATAAGATCAGATCTGAGGAGTCTCAGATCTGATTAAAATCTCAGAGAAAATTTTTTTGAAATATCCCTTTTGATCCAATCAGATCTAAATGAATCTGACTCGAAAAATAAGGCTTTTTCCTTCATAGACAGGAGTTTAAATAGATCCTATTGTGCCATGCAGTGCCACATCACTTCGATCAATCATATTGCTCGATTCAATCAGATCTTAATCTGATTGATGGAGTGATGTCACTTGATCCAATGAGGTTAGAGACCCCTCAAACCTTCCATAGGTGGTGCCAAATTTGGATAAGCCCATACACTTTGGCGCCTAGGTGTTTGAAGCCATCAAGTAATCCTGGAGTCCCATTTGTATGGGATTCCTCTTTTCCCCATGTGTGCATGCCAACTAAGGGCGTGCGCACATATTTGTGCATGAAGACCAAGGGGGTGCATGCTCCAAGGAGATCTCCAAAGGAGGTGCACACCCATCCCCTTTAATTCCTGCATATGGGTCAACGTTTGACCCACATGTCTTGATAGGGACAGAAAATGGTAGGTGGAGATAGGAATTAGCAGCTATTATCTTATTTCCATATGATGGATTAAGATAATTTTTTTTTGATCTAGATAAGCTCTAGTTAGATAAAGATAAATTCATACAGGATTTCTTGGTGAGCCGAAACTAATTTAGATCAGTCGAGATGAATCAGAAAGACTGCAGAAGGAGAAAGTTAGGCTCAATCATGTGCTAGTACGATTTTCTTGAATCTAATTGGATCTAATCCAAATCAATCAAACTAGATTAGCTTGATTGATCACATCTAGATCTAAACCCTTATTTGTGTGATCCAGTTAGGTTCAGTTCCATATGGTAATGGGACATGTTGCGATCTCTATCATTGACATCATCGAAATACCTTTCGATGGATCAAAATTTTTTGATTCATACAATTAGAATGATCGATCATCAATATCATTCTAATTACTTCCAAAATCCACCAGTGACACCTAGCAGTATATGGTAGCAAGCCATCAGAACTAAAAATGAATCTCTCAGTCAAAACTATCTGTGTGATTGGGTTCTTCTATCTTAAGCTCCGACAGGATTAGAGTTAAGGTGAACTCGTCAAACCCAATATTCATCATATGAATTAATCATTCAATTCAATTTTAATTATGAAATCCTAATAGAAACTTTTTCTATCATCTTTACACTACCATGGCCATGGGCTAATGGACTCGATCTCATGATCATCATAAGGCCACTCCTTATCTACCGAGATAGATAGATCTCCTATTAGTGCAATCAAATTCCTACAATGAATATGATATAGCCAACATACACCTCAAAGTTTCAAATGGCTAGGATACCGAGTTATGGTATAGTCAAATTGTAACACTCTCAAGGTGAACTGTCGATGCACCTCAGGTATAAAGAACTAGACACACCATTGTAGCATCGGGCCAATTATCAATAAGAAGGTAGACTCCCTTATGACTGCTCGAGATGGTCACACTCAATACCCTCATTCTCTAATGAGTATCTGTACTCTTGCTCTGATGTCCCCATATCGTAGACCGAAGACTTATCTATCCTAAAGAAGCGATAGTATACCAACCTTCTAGATCGATCACCATTCTTGTAATGATCCTATGATCAGGAATAGTTTATGATCTAATTATGAAAATTCATGTCTTAAATTTTTAACTCTTAAAAATATGAATTATCATTATCATTAACTCAAAGGATGTATCATAGATACTTTAAATACATACTGTGATAGAAAATATTTTTTTATTAATTTATAGTCAAAATTATCAAATTATTCCTAAAAGTGTATTATAAGTGTTAGCCAATCTGACTTATAGGATACACATCTAACAAACTCCCACTTGACCTAAAGCCAATTGATTATAAATCTAAGTTCCATCTTCTTTAAGTGGGATTCGATCTTCTGCTAGCATAATGGCTTCATTAGTGGGTCAGTCGCATTGTCTGCGGTGTCAACTCTCTTAACCTCGACGTATCCCTTCTCGAGGTAATCGTGGATGAGGTGCAATCACTGCTCAATATGCTTAGATTTTTAGTGAGACCTCGGCTCCTTAGTTAGAACTATGGCACCATTGTTGTCATAGTACAGAGGGATGGCATCTGATGGCATTACTTTAAGCTTTGTGGCAAACTTCTTATACTAGAATGCCTCCTTTGCAGCCTTCAACACAGTGATATATTCTGCTTCTATGGTGGAGTCTGCTATTATCGTCTACTTAGAACTCTTCTAGTTAATAGCACCACCATTGCCTACAAACAAACTTCTAGATGTCAATTTTTGATCATCTATGTCAGACATAAAATTTGAGTCTGTATACCCTTGAACCTAGAGTTCTCTATTACCAAAGACTAGAAATATATCCTCAGTCCTTCTCAAGTACTTAAGGATACACTTCACAGAAGTCCAATGCTCTTTGCCTGGATTTGATTGATACCTGCTTATGATCCTCACAGCATGGGCTATATCAGGTCGTGTATATAGCATGGTATATATGAGGCTTCCTATTGTTGAAGCATAAGGGATCTTGCTCATGTGTTCAATCTCCTTAGGTGTGCTAGGGCACATCTTCTTGGAGAGATGAATATGATGTCTAAAGGATACTAGACTCCTTTTAGATTTTTTCATGCTAAACCTCTTTAGCACCTCCTCTATGTACATCTTCTGTGAAAGTTCTAGCATCCTATTTGGTCTATCTCTATAGACCTTAATTTTCAATATAAAGGATGCTGCTCTTAGATCTTTCATAGAGGACTTCTTTGATAACCATATTTTGATCATGGTAAATATGGAAATATCATTTTCAATTAAGAGGATGTTATCCACGTACAGTATGAGAAAGACAATAGTGCTCTCATAGATGTTTTTGAACACATGGTTTTTTCTCATTTTTGATAAAATCAAATAATTTGATTACATCATTGAAATGAGTATTTTAACTCCAAGATGCTTGCTTAAGTCTATATATGGACCTTTACAGCTTGCAGGCCTTGTGATCACTATCACTGGATATCAAACCAAGTGGCTGTTCCATATAGATATCTTTCTCAAGATATCCATTTAAGAATGCCATTTTCACATCCATCTATCATATTTCATAATCAAAATAGGCTACAATAGCATGCAATGTATGGATGGATTTTAGCATGGCTATCGGTGAAAAGATATCTTGATAGTCAATGTCTTCATGTTGACTACATCCTTTCGTAACGAGCCTAGCTTTGAACATCTCTACATTTTCATTAGCATCTATCTTTCTCTTATAGATCTATTTACACCTAATAGGTACAATACCTTCAGGTGGATCTACTAAGGTCTAGACTTGGTTTGAGCACATTGAGTCAATCTTCGACCTCATTGCCTCCAACCATTTCTCAGAGTTGATATCTGATATCGTCTCGTTATAGGTCTTAGGATCATCACCATGAACCCCATTTTCTGTGAGAAATATTTTCTCAATATTCTTTAAAATAGTATCTAAGTACCTTTCAGGAGGACAAGAAATCCTAATTAATTTTTAAGGTGGAGGAGGTAGTATATGGATGTCTCTAATTGATGGGTTCCTCAGGTTCCTTAGCTCATTATTCTTGGGAGACTTTCTCCTCTAGTCTAATCTATCTTTTGATGCCACCATCTTGAATAAACTATTTTTCAAGAAAAATAGCATGTCGACTCACAATCACATTATGATCTTCCAGAAGATAGAAATAATATCCTAATAACTCTTTAGGATATCCAATGAACTAAGCTCTAAAGGATCTAGACTTTAATTTGTCCACCTACTATCTCTTGATATGGGTCAGACAATCCCAAATTCTAAGATCATTCAAACTTGGTTTCTTACCATGCCATATCTAATATGGTATGGTAGGAATGATTTTAGAGAAAACCCTATTTAACAAGTATATTACGGTCATTAGACCATGTCCTCAAAGAAAATCAGAGAGGTTCATGAAGTTCATCATGGATCGGACTATATCCAATAGGGTCCGATTTCTCTGTTCTAAAATTTTATTGAGTTGAGATATTTCAGGTAGAGTCCATTGAGAGACAATGCCATTGTCCTTGAGATAGTCTAAAAATTTCTGACTAAGATATTCACCTCCTCGATTTGATCGAAAAATCTTAATGAATTTTTTGATTTGCTTTTTTATTTCGTATTTGAATTTCTTAAACTTTTCAAAGACTTTAGACTCATGTCACATCAAATACACATATCCATATCGAGACAAATCATCGATAAAGATAATGAAATAGACATAATTACCTCTGGCTAGCACATCAAATAGGCTGCACACATCTGTATGTACTAGGGAAAGTATGTATGTGGCCCTTTTCCCATGACTTACAAAAGCTAGCTTGGTCATTTTCCCATGAAGGCATGATTCAAAAATTAGATATAACTCGAAAGTTAATGAACTCATAGTCCAGATTTCTCTAATTTGTTAACCCTATCATTTGCTATGACCTAGCCTAAGATATCATAGATACTTATCATTTAAACTATCTCTAGCTCGTTTTGATCCTATGGCATTCACGTTTTGCTCGATATTGAAAACAAAAACATCAATATATAACTGGTAGAGACCATTAATCAGGTAACCACTTGTAATTTTATTTCTTTCAAAAAGAATATTACAATAGTCCTTAAGAAAACTAATTATATAGCCTTTTTGTGCTAAATAAGAAATAAAAATCAAATTCCTACTTGTTGCAGGCACATAAAAATAGTTCTTAAGTACTAGATCTAATTCTAATGATAGTCAAAGAGGGTAGATTTCCATGGCCACAACAACAACTCTTGCTCTATTTTTAATGCACAGGATCATCTCACCATCCCTCAGCCTCTTGCTTTTCTCAAGATCCAGCATAGAAGTGTACAAGTGAGCACTAGAACCAGAGTCAAGCATCCAACTAGATATAGAAGAAATCATAAGGTTAAATTTTAAAATGAACATACCTCCAAAAGAACTTGCCTCATTTTTATTCTTCAGGCTGGTCAAGTATAAAGAGCAGTTCCACTTTCAATGGCTATCCATATTGCAATGAAAATATTTTTCTTTATCGGCGGTCTTCTTCTTTAGCTCTCCTTTCTTCTTCTTTCCTCCATCCTATCTTCTGCTTCTTTGCATACTTCTTCTTTTCGAAAGACTTTTTTTTGGAGGAAGTCCGCTCTACAGCAAGCATTGAGCCCTTTGAACTTTTCAAAAAAAGTTCAGCAGTAACTAGCATATTCATCAATTCTGCTAAGGTACATTGCAGCTTATGCATATGGAAGTTCATGATGAACTATCTATATGCATCAATCAAGGACTACAAGATCACATCAATTGGTAAGTCTCTGTCTAGCTTGACACCGAGCTTTTCAAGCTCTTCTAAGTCCTTGATCATCATTAGACAATCATCTTAGACCGACTATCTATCACACATTTGAGCCTTAAATAGTCTCTTTGTGACTTGATACTTGGCTGCGCCACTCTCTTCACCAAACAACTCTTATAGGTGAGCCATCATTTGGCGAGCAATCTTGATATCCTCATATTGGCGCTAAAGCTTATCAGACATCGAGTCCAACATGTAGTACCTAGCTTTATTGTCTTCATCTATCCACTTTTTTAGAGATGTTCTCTGTTCAAAGGATGGACGGGCTAGTAAGGTGGGGGGGTCCTAGTCTAATACATAAGTCAGCTTTTTGAAATCCAAAATAATTTTATAGTTTCACAGCCAATCCTTATAATTTATTCTGGTCAATTTGTGGGTGTCTAGGATACGAGCTAGTGGGTTGGACGAAGATATTTTTCTGTAGAAAGTCAAAGTTTCTAATTAGATTTTATAATTAGACTTAATCAATTTATTTAAAAATTTTATTTTTAAATAAATTAGACTCCCATAATTTTCTTAAATTTCTATATTTTCTTAGTAGAGATGCAAAAATCTCCACGATCATAGATTTTTAGTGGGTGGTGTGTTAGATATGTGTGCCCTAGAAGCCAGAATTGGCTGACACTTGTAATACACTTCTAGGAGAAAAATTATAATTTTGACTATAAATAATAAAATGGATTATTTTCTATCATAAATGTGTATTTAGTGTCTGTGATACATCCCTTGAGTTAATGATAATGATAATTCATATTTTCAAGAATTAAAAATTTAAGACATGAATTTTCATTTATTAACTCATAAAATGCTCCTGACCGTAGGATCATCATGAGGATGGTGATTGATCCGGAAGGTTAGTGTACAATCACTTTTTATAGTAGATGAGTCTTGAGTCTATGGTGTAGAGACACCGGAGCGAGAGTACAGATACTCGTTAGGGAACGAGGGCACTGAGTGTGACCACCTCGAGCAGTCATAAGGATGCCTACCTTCTCATCGATGATTGACTCAAAGTTGCAGTGGTGTGTCTGGTTCTTTGATCTGAGGTTCATCGATAGTTCACCTTGAGGATGTTATAGTTTGACTACACCATGACTCAATCTCCTAGCCATTCGAAACCCTGAGGTGTATGTTGGCTATAGCATGTTCATTATAGGAATTGGATTGCACCAAGAGGAAATCTATCTACCTCGGTGGATGAGGAGCAGCCCTATGATGATCATGAGAATCAAGTCCATAAGTCCATGGCCATGATAGAGAGTGAAATAATAGAAAGAGTTTCTATTAAGGTTTTCACATCGGACTTGAATCGAATGATTAAATCATATGATAGAAATTAGGGTTTGACGAGTTCACCTTAACCCTAATCTGATCGGGGCTCAAGATAGAAGAACTTAATCACACAAGTAGCTACACTGAGAGGTTCATTTTCAATTTTGATGGGTTGCTACCATATACTGCTAGGTGTTACTGTTTGATTTTGGGAGCAATTAGAATAATATTAGATGATTGATCATTCCAGTTGTCTAAATCAGAAGAGTTTTGATCCATCGAAAGGAGTTTCGATGATGTCGATGATGGAGATTACGACATATCCCATTATCATACAGAACTGAACCTAACTGGATCACACAAATAAGGATTTGGATCTAGATATCATCAATTAGACTAACCCAGTTCAATTGATTTGAATTAGATTCAATTAGGTTCAAGAAAATCATGCTAGCATACGATTGAACCTAACGTTCTCCTTTTACTATCATTAAAAATTATCTCGACTAAGCCAAATGTGTTTGTACTCACTTAGGTATCTTTACTTGGTTTGACTAGAGCTTGTCTAGATCAGAAAAGAATTATCTTAATTTATGAGATAAATTTGAGACAATACCTATCATTTTCTATCACCTGCTAATTCTTGTCCTTTGACTTTGGTCAAATGTTTACCTTTGACCCTTGGACATCTGCCCATGTGTCATGCACTTATTGGAGAGCAGATAGGGGCTTGTCCCCTTACTGGAATTTGGAAAGGAGGGGGTGCACGGCTAGGATGGTGTGAGTCCATGGATAAGGATGCCTGGAGTTCCATACGGATGGGACTCTAAGTTGCTTCTTGGATTCAACTTAGGTGACCCTTACCTATAGACTTTGACCAGTCTTAGGCACCATCTAAGGATGAATTTATGGGGCTCTCATTTGATTGTATCAAGTGATATCATCCCACCAATCAAATTTAGATCTGATTGCATGAAGCAACGTGATTGGTCGGGATGATGTGGCACTGCATGGTGCAGCAGGGTCTATAAATAAACCCTATTTGCACCCAACTTTAAGAGAGTTCCTCCTAGCCCACACCCCAAGGCTGCCCCTCTCCATCCTCCATTGCATCTTCTAATCCTCTCTCTCCTCTCCACGTCCAAGGAAAGTTGGGCTCCAGTTTGGTGCGATCCAGGCAAGAAAAAGCTGACGAGAAAGGAAGAAGGCAGCACTGCTGCAGAGATGACTGCTGATCTTTAGAAGGAGTTTTGAAGATCCTCCAAATTAGATCCAAATCTAATTTTTGGAGAGGTGATAAAGAAGGAGAAGATCTTTAGATCTAGTCTGAGTGGATACTGATAGAGGCCAGGCACTTGCATGGCTAGATCCAAAACCTCAGGCATTCAGTAGGATCATCAAAGGATAATCGGATTACCCACATCAAGATATAAATTAAATTAGATCTAATTTATTTTTATTTTTTTTTAGATTTATAAAATTAGATCTAAAATATCTTAGATCTGATATGAATACTTAAGAGAAATTTTTGAAATATCTCTCTTAATCTGATCAGATCTGAACAAACCTGATCCGAGAAATCAGGATTTCTCCTTCAACTGGTATCAGAGCCAGGTTCAATAAAAATTATTTAGATCTAATTTTTAATTTATTTTAATCTAAAAATTAGATAACTTTAGATGTCATATGAGATGTGATTAGATATAAAATAAAAAAAATATTAAAATTAAATAATTTAGATCTAAGTTCTTCAATATGCATGACTAGTTGTAAAATAGAATAGTTCTATACGTAGTCCTGCATGATCATGATTTACTTTGATTAAATTATAATTTTAGATTTATTTATTTTTTATTTTTTTATGATTATAAATATTATAATAAGATCTAAAAAATAAAAAATAAAATTATTTAATTTTTAGATCATATGAGATATGATGATTGCATGTCTAGACTAGTTGTAGAATAGTTCTACATAGTTCTCTAGATTAGAATTTATTTTGATATGATCAATTTAAATCTAATTTTTTAGATAATTATAAGATAATTTAGATCTGAAAAACATGCATGCATGATATATGAGATGTATACAAAATATGTATTAAGTTAGATCAAATTTTATATATGAGATATACGATGTAGATCTAACTAATTTTATAGATTTATATTTCTGATTAAGGTGTTCCCCTTGGCTGTCCGATCATAAGAATAAAGTAGAGTTTAAATGCCCTCTCCTCCTATCCGATGGATTGTTCTTATGATGTGTAGGGATGCTGCACGTTCGTCCTTAATCAAAAATCAAGAACTTATTTTCTGTAAAACCCTAGATCCTAAAATCCTAGGATTTTATTTACATGTTTTGTTTATGAATCCTAAACTTAATTAAGAATTAAGATTATGAAATATTAATTAGGTCTAAAATTGAAAATTTTAGATCTAAGATATATTCATAATATTGGGTTCGGGCTTGGGTAGCTCAATTAGGTCTAAGCGGTTGATCAAATCGAACCAAGAGTTGGTTAGATGGGATCAAAAATGCTTAAATTGACCAGCCTAATAAGATTAAGTCTGAGTCAAGATCGAGTCATGTGAGTGATCGATCAAGCTAAGACCTAATTAGGCTCAGTGGTTAGAGTCTGGATTGTAGGCTAATTCGATTGGTTCTAACTCAACAATTTGGTGTCTAAGGTAAGTCTGGCAGATACGACTAATTGGTTTTTAATTGGGAGCTACTCAACTCGAATGCATTCTTATCAAGTTAATGGCATATCCCCTTCCATCGATCTCACTTATCTGGCCATGTTTTTTGGCTCAGTTCTAATCTGAGGTGGTCAATAATCCGAGCTTACCCATGCCACTAGGTTAGTCATAATAGTTATGACTATGTCAAGTCTAGTTTAATGAGACCTAAATCAAATCTTCCTAAGAAAAGATTAAGTCTAAGATCTTCCACCATTGTAGATGTGTGGGCCCTTTCCAAAGTTGATTATTCTCGACTGGTTACAGTGGTTCAGTTGCACCAAAAAGATGCAACCATATCTATTAGGCACTGGATGCTATGGGCTGGAGGATGGATTGGGCTCAATATTTTGGATATGGTGAGAGACTCAATTAGAAATCCAATCTATGCAAATGGTGAATCTGACTTAACTAAGGAGTGGATCAATATTTTGGGCATGGTGAGATTCATGAATTAGAGACCAAGTTTGGATGCACCATGATTGGAGAATCATTGAACAAGAGTTGTTCACTTATTGGCTAACCCATCATCAATAACTGTTAGGTGAGGTGATGAGTCAATTCGTGGGACCGTACCACTCACTAGAAATCATTAGTCATGAAGATTTTTGCATCTCTACAGAAAGAGTGTAGGGATCCGAGAAAATAGTGGGAGCTAATTTATTTAAAAATAAAATTTCTAAATAAATTGGTTAAGTTTTAATTACAATATCTAACTAAAAACTTTGACTCTCTATAGAAAAATGTCTGCATCCAATCCATTAGCATGAATCTTGGATACCCATAGACTGACCAGACCAAATTACAAGGATTGGCACCGAAACTTCAAAATCATTTTGGATTTTGAGAAGTTAACTCATGTATTGGACCAGAACCCTCCCATCTTATCAGCCCATCTATCCGCTGAACAGAGAACATCTCTGGATAAATGGACAGATGAAGATAACAAGGTCAGATATTACATGTTGGGCTCGATGTCTAATAAACTTTAGCACCAACATGAAGATATCAGGACTGCTTGCCAAATATTGGCTCACCTATAAGAAATATTTGGTGAACAGAGTCGCGCAGCCAAGTATCAAGTCACTAAATAACATTTCAAGGCTAAGATGCATGATGGGCAGTCAGTCCAAGATCATTGTCTGATGATGATCAAGAATTTGGAAGAGCTTGAGAAGCTCGGAGTGAGATTGGACTTGGATCTGTAGAATGACATAATTCTACAATCTTTGACTGATGCGTATGGGCAGTTCATCATGAACTACCATATGCATAAACTTCAAAATTTCTTGGTCGAACTTATGAACATGCTGGTCATCGCTGAGCTTTCCATGAAATGTTTTAAAGGCTTAGTGCTTGCTATGGAACAGACTTCTTCCAAGAGAAAGTCTTTTGAAAAGAAGAAGAAGTCTGTGAAAAAGCAGAAGGTGGAAGGAGGAAAGAAGAAAAAGGCAGAGCTGAAGAAGAAGGCCGCTGACAAAGAAAAGTGTTTTCATTGCAATAATGACAGCCATTGGAAGTGAAACTACCCTACTTACCTGGCCACCCTAAAGAAGAAGGAGGCAGGTTCTTCTGGAGGTATGCTCGTTATTGAGTCTAACTTTATGATTTCTTCTGCATCCAGTTAGGTGCTTGACTCTAATTCTAGTGCTCACTTGTGCACTTTTATGCAGGATCTTGAGGATAGCAGGAGGCTGAGGGATAGTGAGATGATCCTGTGCATCAAAAATGGAGTAAGAGTTGCTGTCGTGGTCGTGGGAACATACCCTCTTCGACTACCATCTGGTTTAGACTTAGTATTAAAAGACTATTATTATGTGCCTGCAGCAAGCAGGAATTTGATTTCTGTTTCTTGCCTTGCATTGGAAGGCTATGTAATTAGTTTTCTTAAAGACCATTGTAACATTCTTTATGAAAGAAATAAAATTGCAAGTGGTTTCCTTATTAACGATCTTTATCAATTACATATTGATGTATCTATTTTTAATATTGAGCAAAATGTGAATACCATGAAACGACCTAGAGATAGTCCAAACGATAGGTATCTATGGCACCTAAGACTAGGTCATATAGCAGAAGATAGGATTAACAAATTGAAGAAAATTGGACTATTGAGTTCATTGACTTCTGAGTCATACCCAATTTGTGAATCTTATCTTCATGGCAAAATGACTAAGCTTCCTTTTGTAGGACATGGGAAAAGGGCCATGGATCTTCTTGCCTTAGTACATACTGATGTGTGCGGCCCATTTGATGTGCTAGTTAGAGGCAACTTTGTCTACTTCATAACCTTTATCGATGATTTATCTAGATATGGGTATGTGTATCTTATGAGACACAAGTCTGAAGCTTTTAAAAAGTTCAAAAAATTCAGACATGAAGTAGAAAAGCAAATTGAAAAATTCATTAAGGTTCTTCGATCAGATCGAGAAGGTGAATATCTTACTCAAAAATTTTTGGACTATCTCAAGAAAAATGGAATAGTCTCTCAATGGACTCCATCAGAAACACCTCAACTCAATGGAATTTCAAAACAGAGAAATCAGACCCTATTAGATATGGTCTGATCTATGATGAGCTTCACAGACCTTCCTGATTTTCTTTGGAGATATTGTTTGTTAACTGCAACATACTTACTAAATAGGATTTCTTCTAAAACCGTTCCTACCACACCGTATGAGATATAGCATGGTAAGAAACCAAGTCTGAGTCATCTCAGAATTTGGGATTGTTCGGCTCATGTCAAAAGGCAACAAGCAGACAAGTTAGACTTTTGATCCTTTAGAGCTCGATTTATAGGATATCCTAAAGTGTTATTAGAATATTATTTCTATATTTCAGAAGATCACAATGTGATTGTGAGTCGACATGCCATCTTTCTTGAAAAATAGTTTATTCAAGATAGTGGCATTGGAAAGCAGATCAAACTCGAGGAGAAAGTCTCACAAGAGCAACGAGCTAAGGACCAAATAGAACCAAATCAGGTTAAGCCAATCCATTCACTACCTCCTCCATCTCGTAGATCGGAAAGAATTTTCCATCCCCTAAGAGGTACTTAGGTACTATTTCAAAGAAAGTAGAGAAAATATTTCTCGTAGGTAATGGGGTTCATGGTGATGATCCCAAAACCTATAACGAGGCAATATCGGATATCAACTCTAAGAAATGGTTAGAGGTAATGAAGTCAGAAATTGACTTGATGCACTCAAACCAAGTCTGGATCTTGGTAGATCCATCAGAAGGTATAAGTCTGGATGTAAATGGATCTACAAGAGAAAGATTGGTGCAGATGAAAATATGGAGACATTCAAAGTTAGACTAGTGGCAAAAGGTTATAGTCAACGCGAAGGCATTGACTATCAGGATACCTTTTCACTAGTAGCCATGCTTAAATCCATCCGCACATTGCTTACTGTTGCAGCCTATTTTGATTATGAAATATGGCAAATGAACGTAAAAATGGCATTCTTAAATGGATATCTTGAGGAAGATATCTATATGGAACAGCCGCTAGGTTTCACATCTGGTGATGATGATCACAAGGTATGCAAGCTGCAAAGATCCATATATGGACTTAAGCAAGCATCTCAGAGCTGGAATACTCATTTTAATGATGTGATCAAATTATTTGATTTCATCAAGAATGAGGAAACCTCTTTGATAATGTTGATCTTCCATTCACTAAGAAGATTATGGATGAACCCTTGCCACGTCGGTTCAAGATCCCTCAGATGGAGCTTTACGATAGAGCGGCCAATCTCGTAGACCATCTAGATAGCTTTCGAACTCTTATGCATCTGCAAGGGGCTATCAATGCGATACTATGTTGAGTTTTTCCTTCAACTTTGAGAAAAGTGGCTCAACATTGGTAGTCAAACCTAAAATCCGGCTTGATAAATTCCTTCTACCAGTTGAGCCATCTGTTCGTTGCCCACTTTATAAGCAGTCATCAGCAACATCATAACTTTGACTTTTTCATGAGCATCAAGCAATGAAAGAATGAGCCCCTTCGAGAGTATATCAATCACTTTAATGCAGCCACCTTGGAGGTCCAAAATTTAGACCGATCGGTGGCCATGACAGCATTCAAGGTCGGCCTCCTCCAAAATGATCTTTTGTTCTCCCTTAACTTAGACTATCCGAAGGACTTCACCGAGATGCTAGAACGAATGGAGAAGTATGCCCAAGCTGAAGAGGCTTGGGACCAGCAAGAAAGTAGCCGAGATGGTAGGTCGGGTCCATCCCAAATGTAGGAGAAGAAAAAAGACCATAGATGGGTGCAGCACCATTGGGAGGAGCCACGGTTTCATCAATCGTGCACCCCACCTCGGAGTAGCTGACCAACAACCAAAGCTACAATGCCGATCTAGAACTTCACCTTGGAGATTCAATTACCACATCCCTCTCAACACACCCCAGGCTCAGATTTTGATGGAGATCGAGTGACGAGAAGATATACCTCAACCCAGAAAAATGATAACCCCTACTCGAGTAAGAAACCCGAGGAAGTGTTGCCGATATCATCATGACCATGGGCATGATATCGAGGAGTGCTGGCAGCTCAAAAAGGAAATAGAGACACTAATCAGGCAAGGACGACTTCGGCACTATGTGGATGAATGATGAATCTCCGTGAATTCGGTCATGACCAACCTCGGCAAGATGAACTGCATGCAGAACAGTCGGCTGCAGGAGAGATCAAAGTAATTACTAGAGAAAACCTCGATGGAAATATTTTGGATCGGGACCAACCAGGAGGACCAAGAAAGTGAAAAGTAGATAACGAAATTACTTTCACCTATGAAGATCTAAAAGAAATAAGTCAGCCACATGACGATCCCATAGTCATTTATCTGAATATTGCTAATTATGATGTACATTGGGTCCTTATCGATAATGGAAGTTCGATGGATGTTCTATTTTATGATGCCTTTATTTGGATGAACTTGAACCCTGAACTACTAACGAAGAGGAATATATCTCTAGTTAGATTTTCTGGCCCTACGGTTCTAGTGGAAGGAACCATCTCACTAACGATAAAAGCTAGACGAGCTCTAAGGCAGGCGGTGTCGACATAACTTATTTCATCGTGAATAGCCCCTCCACCTATAATGTCATCTTAGGTCGACTAGGCCTAAATACCCTCCAGGCCATAGTGTCGACCTATCACTTGAAGGTCAAATTCACAACTCCACATGGAATCGGCGAGCTCAAGGGAAACCAGTCGGTCGTAAGAGAATGTTACATGGCTACTTTGCATGGAGTGGTGGCTGAAGAGCAATCCATGAATGAGTTAGACGTCCAAGATGAACAAACTCAACAAAAAGATTCTCCGATAGAAGAACTGATCTATAGGTCATCACATTTCTATGAGATAACGATGCAAACAAGGACGATCAAGGACCTGATCTCTATACCGATCAAGGATGATCCGAATAAGGTTGTCAAGGTTGGCTCAAGCTTATGTGAAGAGGATTGACAGCACCTCATCACATTTCTACGAGATAACACCGACGTGTTTGCTTGGTCAGCTTCAAATATGCGTGGCATCGATCCGTAGGTCATGGTACACTGACTCAATGTGGATCCGAATCGTCATCTGATCAGGCAAAAAAATAAAGCTTTTTCCCTGAACGCCAGAGGGCGATACAAGAAGAAGTGGATAAGCTCTTGAAGACTGGTTTCATCCGAGAAGTTTATTATCTAGAGTGGTTGGCTAACGTCATCCTCGTTAAGAAGGTTAGTGGAAAATGGTGCACGTGTGTTGATTATGTGGATCTCAATGGAGCATGCCTAAAGGATAGCTATCCTCTGTCGCACATAGACCAACTGGTGGACGTGACCTCGGGACGTCAGCTCCTATCATTCATGGATGCTTTCTCGGAATACAACCAGATCTGAATGATACCCGAGGATGAAGAAAAAACTTCTTTCAAAACTGACCAAGGTGTTTTTTGTTACAGGATCATTCCGTTTGGCTTGAAAAATGCTGGAGCGACCTATCAAAGACTTATGAACTAGTTTTTCAAGAAGCAAATTGGAGAAATATGGAAGTGTATGTGGACGACATGCTCGTCAAAAGCAGGACTGCCGAATATCATATCATCAATCTAGAAAAAGCCTTTTCTATACTGCGGCACTTCTGGATGAAGCTCAATTCGGACAAATGCGCCTTCGGTGTCACTTCTAAAAAATTTCTTGGGTTTATGGTGTCATAATGTGGGATTGAGGCCAATTCGGAGAAGATTCAAGCTCTTCAAGAGATGAAATTCCCAAAGATGATAAAAAAAGTACAGTAAGTCACAGAAAGGATCGCAGTTATAAATAGATTCCTATCAAGATCGATGGAAAAGAGCCTTCCATTTTTTAAAGCTCTTAAGCAATCAAAGGACTTTTAATGGATAGATGAATGCCAGATAGCCTTCGATGAGCTAAAGAAATACCTCGGCTCCCCTCCTCTTTTAAGCAAGCCAGAGCCTGAGGAGGTATTGTACTTGTATTTAGCTATTTCTTCTTCGGCAATTAGCTCTGTTCTAATCGAACAGGAAGCCAAGGTGCAGAAGCCGATCTATTACATGAGCCGAATACTTTATGATGCTGAGACTAGATATACGACACTAGAAAAAATCATCTATACTCTCTTAATATCTGCGAAAAAATTATGCTCATATTTTCAAGCACACACCATCGCAGTCCTTACAGATCAACCTATTAGATCAGTATTGTATGGACCAGATACCTCGGGGCGATTGGCTAAATGGGCTATCAAGCTAGGTGAATTCGACATCAAATATTTATCGAGACCGTCCATTAAAGCTCAGGCATTGGCGGACTTCATCCTAGAATATATAATTCTAGATGAGGAATCCAGTCATGCTGAAGCCCCTTCAACCGATGAATGTTGGATTCTACATGTTGATGGATCTTTGAATGCCGTGGGCTCTGGAGTCAGGTTGATCTTAACCAGCCTAGAGGGAGTAATAGCAAAATATGCCCTACGCTTCGACTTTTCGACTTCCAATAATGAAGTTGAGTATGAGGCATTGATAGCGGGACTCAGAATAGCTAAAGAAGTGGGAGTTCGGCATCTCAAAGTCCATAGTGATTCGCAGTTGGTGATTGGTTAGGTTCAGGGAGAATATGAAGCTTGGAAGCCGAATATGGTTAAGTATCTACAAAAGGTTAGGGACTTAGCTTCTAGCTTTTTAGCAATGGATGTTCAGCAGATACCAAGGACGAAAAATGTGCAAACTGATCTTCTTTCTAAGTTAGCAACCCATGGGGCGGCTGACCTAAAAAGAAGCTCATATATGGAAGTCATGGAGAAGTCGAGTATTGAGGAGGCCCCGATAATATAAGCTGATTCAGAACCGAGTTGGATAGATCCTATCCTCCATTACTTGCAAGATGAAATTTTGCCTGCGGATCAAGATGAGGCAAAAAGGTTGAGATGCCTCGATCCACAATACATCATCTATGAAGAAAAGTTGTATAAGAGATGATAAGTACCATAAATTTACCTATAAAAGTATCAATTTATCAATTAATTTATGTTTATATTTAAGAATTAATAATTAATTGATATATATTTTTGAGAAATTCATATTTTTATTAATTAAAAAATTAATTAAAAAATAATAAAAATTAAAAAATAAAATTTTATAGTCAATAGAAAGAACTTATTTTTTTGATCAAAACAAAATAAGTTTCATGCAAAACGGAGCTAAAACGGTGAAGATATGAATTTCTAAAGAAATAAAATAAATAAAAATTAAATAAAAAAAGGAAAATGGCTCAGTCAGCTCAAGCCACCACGCCATATCAGCCGACGTGTCTAAATATGCTGAGCCAAGTTGATGAAGCCAACACGCCAAGCCAGCCATGCAAGTCGACTTAGCCACGAAAGTCGTCAGTCGGTCCACGATTCAGGCATGGACCGCCAGCTCAATAGAAACTGGCGAATCACAAAGCGACATGTGGTGGACCTAAACCCTTAAAGGGTTCATAGAAAATCTATTATGGCTCATAGGATATTTTGGACTTTTCACCCGACGATAGGAGGCGCTGATTAGTTGCGGTGTACGGTGCAGTCGGTCCATGCTGTCGATGGGAATAGTAAAGATGCGATCGGATGGATCCGATTGATTGCGGTCAAGATCGGACAGTGGTGGTTATTTTTGAGTTTGATTCGAACTTAGCTTCACATGGATCGCCATCCAATGACAGCGCTAGATCCAGGGGATGATCCGACGGTCCAGAACACTCTCGACGATGACCAGGACTCCCAACGTGTGATCAACGGCTAGATTTTCTCTATCAACATGTGATCAATGGCCAGAATTTAATCCAACCTGATCTAGACTGATACACATCTGATTTTGATGATTTTTGGTCCGTTGGATTTCTATTAAATGGCTAGAATTCATCTAGGGCAGCAGAATTCAATCAGAACTCTTTTTAATCCAATTTTTACTCAGATTTCTCTATATTTTGATGATCAAAGAGCTCCTTAGTCCCACATTGCTTAGAAGAGAACTCTCCAGCTCTCCTAGCTCTATAAAAAGGATCCCATGCCTCCAGAAATTAATAGATCTGATTAGAGGAAAGCCAAGGTATAGGGTGGAAGCCAAGCTCAGGGTTGAAGGTTGCTTCAAAGCTACAGTGCAGAGAAGAAGAGTCAGTCTTCTATGCCATCTCCATGCCTACGCTGATCTACGATCTCCTTCTAATTTTCTTTTCTTGTTTTTTTAAAATCTCTTATATTTAATTCTAAATTTGAGTTTTAATTTTAATAAAAAAAGCTTTATTGCTCTTTTCAATTCTAGCTCTTTAAATTAATTATTCTTTATTGCTCTTTAATTTTATTGCAAGTAGCCACTAAGATCTGAATAGTAGATCTTAGTACCAAATTTATTTTTGCATAATTTAAATTTTACTTTTATTTATAAATCTATTTTTTGACTTTAATTTTTTTTCAAAAATCCTTCTTTTCTTTCTTTTTTAAAAAAAAAATCAAAGATTTTAGAATTAAACCATTGCCTCTCTATGGATTTGACTCAACTCAGTACTCTCTTCATAACTTTTAATTAATTTAAAAAATTAAATTTAAACTGGTAAATACGGTGTCTTAATGATAACATAATTATTTAGAGCATCCATCATATCGATTTTATTTTTGGTGATTGCTGGAGGCAAGGTAAGCTGTTCAAAAATTCAATTAATTACATGCATCTAGTTTAATTGCATAGAAACCCTTGCTTGAAAATCTGAATATGCATATCATATTGAATCAATTTAAGGGCACAACTCATTAAATAAGATAAGGTAGGAATTTGATCACCCTTCCTTGGCCCACAAACAACCTACCCTCATATTGCATTAATCCAACCTTAACTCTTAAAATCAATTAGACATCGACTCTTAAGGATATTCAAGCTTAATAGGACAAGAAACCCTAAGAGTTGAACTAGGTTAGGATTAGTCAATTTGACTGGTATCTAGAAAAATGGTTCAGGAATGACTGGGCTTGAAGGAAGGTAGTTTCTAATTGGTTTCGTTAGCTTATCTGGCTAAGCATAATTGGTGTCTAAGGCAAGCAACGGGGGGACTTCCACCGATCTTACACTTACCTGGCCAGTTGATTTGTTGATCCTATACTTGGAGGGCTTGAAGGTGATCTTGGTAGTTAGGAGCTATCTAGACCTAAGATAACCTTTAGTCAGGATTGATTGCCTAACTCGTTTGTTAAATAACATCAAACATAAACCACAAATTAACTCTTCTCTCTATGATCTCTAGATTTAAGACTCCTTATAATCTTTTTTTAGAACCCACTTCTTTCTTTCTCTCCTCTTTTCTTAAAATAATAATAATAATAAAATAAAATAAAAAATAAAAAGAATATATATATCTTAATCATATATTGGGTTGCACTAGTACATGCACGATAGAAGATCGCTTTTATCTGACCTAGTTAAACCAAATCCTGAAATTGAAAGACTAATTTATATAAAACCAGATAATCAAATGGCTAGAAATCATGAAGAACCACCCAGACAGATGAAGAAATACTTTATTCCCTCCACCTACAACCCATCGACTTGCATCCACTTACCTGATATCCCTACTAGCCACTATGAGATCAAATCGACCATAATCCAGATGTTCCCATCTTTTTATGGGAACACCAATGAAGACCCTTACAAACATCTGGATGAATTATTAGAAATCTGCTCTACGATAAAAATTCAAAATTTTTCTGATGATGTCCTTAGACTGACCTTGTTCCCTTTCTCATTAAAAGATAAAGTCAAGTACTGGCTTGGCACATTAGAAAGAATAATTCAAACATGGGCAGAGATGCAACATGAATTCCTTAAGAAATTTTATCCCATAGGATGAACCAATACCATGAGGTGAGCCATCATGGGATTTGCTCAGCTTCCAAGGAAACAAATTCATGAATCATAGGAAAGACTTAAGGAACTTCTTAGAAAATGCCCACACCATGGTCTATCTAAGTGGCAAATTGTATAAGCTTTCTATGAAGGTTTAGGAGATCAATATAAGCAGATGGTTGATGCATCCTGTGAAGGTGCATTCATGAGCAAAAGTGAGGATAAAGTTTATACCTTGTTTGAAATCTTAAGTGAAAACTCTATTAACCATGCTTCATTATCTTCTTATGAAAGATCAATTTCTCAATAAAAATGGGTAGAAATTTATGAGATCAAAACTTCAGAACTTAATTCTAAGGTAGACTTGAACATAATAGCATAAAAATTAGATAAAGTCGACCTTATTGCCTAAAAATTAGATCAATTCCTAAACCTAGGTCAACAATCTCCTGTACAATACACACCAGCTTCTAATTATCAGAAGATTTGTTCTATTTGTGCTAGCCCAACACATCATGTAAGTGAATGTCCCATGGCTGCACAATTACCACCTCTTATCTAAGAATAAGTCCAAGCTGCTCAAGGTTACTGCAAACCATTTAATGACCCATATTCAAATTCATATAATCCTGGTTGGAGAAACCACCATAATTTGTCTTTGAAACCACAACAGAATCAGGCTCAGACCCAAGTCCCACCAATCTAAAATTATCAAAATAAGCCCCAGTACCAGAACTATGCCTATAATAAGGGTCAGCCTAGTCAGTCTTCTTAACCACTGCATTATAATCAACCCTCATACCTACCTCCTCAACAGACCAATCTAGCCGACAATAAATTCAATCAACTTCAATAATTGATTCTAAGCCAACAACAATCAATTTTGACCCAATAACAATCAATCGACAGGCTAGAAGCTCAAATAGGATAATTAGCTGAGTCTAGCATGAGAAGAGAATTAGGTTAATTACTAAGCCAATCAATTGCAAATCCTTAAAACAATCCATCCAATGTCTATCAACCATCTGGATTTACTCATCCATCTAACATCCCACCTAAGAATCCCTAATTAGAAAATGCCAAAGCAATATCTGAACTTAGAAGTGGTAGGATTCTTAAGGACCTATACCAAGATCAGATGATAGAGGCTAATACTGATGTTAGCCAAGATGAAAAATTTGAAGAAGAGGTTAGTATTGAAACTAATCATATAGAAGAACCTAAGCTTAGAACTGGTACTGATGCCGATAAGATAGATAAAGGAAAGAAGAGAATAGATAAATTAGCTGAGACATATAAACCCAAAGCCCCATTTTCTTCGACCGTAGAAGCAGGCTCTTCTCGTAAAAAGCAAGAAGCACGCAACAAGGAGCTAATAGAACTATTTAAACAAGTTCATATTAATTTACCCCTCCTCGATGCAATTCAACATGTCCTGGCCTATGCTAAATTTCTTAAAGAACTCTGCATCCAAAAGCGTGAGCCACAAACCACCAAAAGAGTTATGCTATCTGAGGATGTAAGTATGGTCCTGTTAAATCCAATACCTCAAAAGATGAAAGACCCTGGTGCTTCCTTAATTTCATGTATTATAGGAGGCATAACCTTTAATCGAGCATTACTAGACTTAGGAGCTAGTGTGAACCTACTTCCAACCTCGGTTTATGAAAAATTTGGGATTGGAGAACTAAAACCCACATCAGTTATTTTGCAATTAGCTGATAGATCTATAAAAACACCATGTGGTTTGATTGAGGATGTTCTAGTTAGAGTAGATAAATATTATTTTCTAGTAGACTTTTTCATACTTGACATGGAACCATCCCAAGAGCTGAACCAAAATTTTATAATTTTAGGACGTCCATTCTTAGTGACTGCCAATACCAATATCAACTATAAGATAGGAGCTATGGACATTTCTTTTGGAAATCAAAAAGTAAGAATTAATGTTTTTAATATCCTAAAGTACACTCAAGAGGAGGAAGACTATTTTGTAATCAATTAGGTAGATGAAATAGTTGAATCTAATTCCTCCCTAGATTTACTGCAAGATGATGAACCCACTAAAGAAACTCAAAACCAGGAAGTGAATGCCTTGCTTAATTCACCTCAACCATCACATTCATTACCTTGGTCAGTGAAAGTTGAGCCCTTACCCGAGTGAAAAATTGAACCATTACGTCCTTCAATTCAGGCCCCACCACAACTTGAACTAAAATCTTTACCTGAATCACTTAAGTATGTATTTTTAGGATTAAAGAAAATCCTACCTGTAATAATTGCTTCCAACTTAACTACTGAATAGGAAAACCAATTGGTAAATATTCTGAAAATATATAAGGAGGCCATAGTTTGGACTATCACTGATTTAAAAGGAATTAGTCCATCAATATGCATGCACCATATCTATACAAAAGATAATGCCAAACCAACTCAAGAGATGCAAAGACAGCTTAACCCTAACATGCAAGAAGTAGTCAAGAAAGAGGTAATTAAATGGTTAGATGCTAGAATTATTTATCCTATCTCTGATAGCCACTGGGTGAGTCCCACATAAGTTATTCCAAAGAAATCTGGACTCATGATTATCTGCACTGAACATGGAGACTTAGTACCAACACGATTTTTCACTGGGTGGCGTGTCTGTATAGATTATAGAAAACTCAATACAACCATCCAAAAAGATCACTTTTCCTTATTCTTTATTGATCAAATCCTAAAAAGACTAGCAGGCCAACAATAATTTTGATTTTTAGATGGATACTCATGATACAATCAGGTAGCAATCTACCTAGAAGATCAGAAAAAGACCACCTTTACATGTCCCTATGGAATCTTTGCTTTCTGTAGAATGCTTTAGGATTATGTAATGTACCTGCTGAAGGGAAATCCCAATTTCTCAGATCAGGTTCGTTCAGATCTGATCAGATCAAGAGATATATTTCAAAAAAATTTTCTCTTTGATCTAGATCAAATCTGAAATGTTTCAGATCTAATTCTTATTATTTTAATAATTAAAATAAAATTAGATAAATTAAATCAAATTTAATTTACCTTGAAGTGGGTAATCCTATTACCCGATGATGATCCTGTGAGCAGCGAAAGGTTCTGGATCTAGCCACGCAAGTGCTTGGCCTCTACCGATATCCACTTAGGCTGGATCTGGAGATTTTTTTCTTCTCTATCATGTCTCCAAAAATCAAATATGGATCTAATCTGGAGGATCTTCAAAACTTCTTTTGAAGATAAGCAGTTGTCCTTTGCAGTAGCGCAGCCTTCTAGCTTTTAGTCGCCTTTCTCTCGTCTGGATTGCACCAACTAAGAACCCAAAATACTTTTGGACATGGAGAGGAGAGGGAGAAGATGCTTTGGTGTGGAGGAGGAGAGGAGAGGCAGCCTTGGGGTGTGGAAATCTCAATTGCTCTTTGAGTTGGGCGTAGGGTCTTATTTATAGACTAAGCGTGATCCAACTCCTCTTCTTCCCAACCAATCACAACCCTTTGTGAAATCAGATCTAAATCTGATTGATGGAAATAGAGTCCCTTGGATTCCTCCTTAGATGGAACCTAAGACCAGTCAAACTTGATTCTTAGGAGAACTCTAATCGGAATCCAAAACGGAGATGGAGTCCCTATCCAATAGGGACTCCTTGGTGCCTCCAACTTGGGTGCACGCCACCCTTGGCGTGTGCCCTCCTTCTTGCCAGATTCTGGCAAGGGGACACGCCCCCACCAGCTCTCTAATAGGTGCGTGACACGTGGACAAAAGTCAAAGTATCAATGGTCAATGTTTGACCAGTCAAAGGTCAACTTTTGACTAAAGTCAAAGGATGAGAAATGGTAGATGACCAAAAATGGCAAGTATTATCTTACAAAATAAAACAACCCTTTTCTGACCTGGATAGGCTCTAGTTAGACCAAGTGAAGGCCTTTGAATGAGCACAAACTTCTTTGGCTCAGTCAGGATAACTATTTATGATAGTAAAAGAAGAATGTTAGGTTCAATCGAGTGCTAGCATGATTTTCTTGAACCTAATTGAATCTCATTCAGATCAATTGAACTGGATTAGTTCAATTGATGATCACCAGATTCAAACCCTTATTTGTGTGACCCAGTTAGGTTCAGTTCTGTATGATAATGGGATATGTCATGATCTCTATCATCAACATCATCGAAACTCCTTTCGATGGATCAGAACTCTTCTGATTCGAACAGCTAGAATGATCGATCATCTAAATCATTCTAATTGCTTCCAAAATCCACCAGTGATACCTAGCAGTATATGGTGGCAATCCATCAGAGCTGAATGCGAACCTCTTGGTGCAGCTACCTGTGTGATGAAGTTCTTCTATCTTGAGCCCCGATCAGATTAGGGTTAAGGTGAACTCATCAAATCCTAGTCTTTGTCATATGATGTAATCATTCGATTCAAGTCCGATGTGAAAAACTAAATAGAAACTCTTTCTATTATTTCACTCTACCATGGCCATGGACTTTTGGACTTGATTCTCATGGTCATCATAGGGCTGCTCCTCTACCACCGAGGTAGATAGATTTCATCTTGATGCAATCCAGTTCCTACAATGAATATGCTATAGCCAACATACACCTCAGGATTCCGTATGGCTAGGAGATCGAGTTATGGTGTAGTCAAACTATAACACTTTAAGGTGAACTACCGATGCACCTCAGGTCAAAGAACCAGACACACCACTGCAGCATCGAGTCAGTCATTGACGAGAAGGTAGACTTTCTAATGACTACTCGAGGTGATCACGCTTAGTGCCCTCGTTCTCTAACGAGTACCTATACTCTCGCTTCGGTGTCTCCACACCATAGACTTAAGACTCATCTACTAAAGAGAAGCGATTATACACCAACCTTTCAGATCAATCACCATCCTTGTGATGATCCTATGGTCGGGAGCATTTTATGAGTTAATAATGATTATTCATGTCTTAAATTTTTAACTTTTGAAAATATGAATTATCATTACCATTAACTCAAAGGATGTATCACAGACACTAAATACACATATGTGATAGAAAATAACCCATTTTATTGATATTAGTCCAAATTATAATTTTGCCCTTAGAAGTGTATTACATGTGTCAGTCAATTCTAGCTTCTAGGGCACATATATCTAACACCTATGACTTTTCAAAGATGCATGATGTCAATATTTTCAGACATGATAGAAGATTTCTTAGAAATATTCATGGATGACTTTTCAGTCTTTGGAGAATCTTTTGAGAGTTGCCTCAACAATTTGAAGAAAATATTAAAATGATTTATTGAGGCTAATCTAGTGTTAAGCTGGGAAAAGAGCCACTTCATGGTTCAAAAGAGGATTGTTTTAGGAGATATAATATCTAAGAAAGGGATTGAGGTAGATAAAGTTAAAGTTGAACTAATTTCTAAACTTCCTCCTCCCACTTCTGTCAAACAAATTCGATCTTTTCTTGGCTATGTAGGATTCTATCGTCGCTTCATCAAAGACTTCTCTAAAATTTCTCGTCCTTTGTGTAATCTACTCGCTAAAGATGTTTCTTTTAACTTTGATGAAAATTATCTTAAAGCTTATGAAATCTTAAGAGAAGCTGTGACCAAAGCTCCAATCATACAACCTCCTAACTGGTCACTACCTTTTGAAATTATGTGCGATGCCTCAGACTTTGCCATAGGAGTTGTCCTAGGCTAAAGGATAAACAAATGTCCTGTAGTGATCTATTATGCTAGTAGAACTCTGAATGAAGCACAAATGAATTATACCACCACTGAAAAAGAGTTGCTAGCCATTGTGTTTGTCTTAGAAAACTTTAGATCATATCTATTAGGATCAAAAATCATAATTTACTCGAATCATTCAACTTTGAGATACCTGCTCTCAAAGAAAGATGCTAAACCATGATTAATTAGATGGATCTTACTATTACAAAAAATTGATATTGAAATTCGAGATAAGAAGGGATCTAAAAATGTTGTAGCAGACCATCTATCTAGGATCTTAGTTAAAGATAGTGAACCTGTATCAATCAGAGAATCTTTTCCAGATGAATAATTGTTAGCAATTTCACATACAAAGGCCTTTTGGTTTGCAGATATTGTCAATTACTTAGTCGTAGGATAAATTTCTGATGGCTGGTCTAAGAATGAGAAGGATCGATTCTTTGCTCAAATCAAATATTATTTTTGAGAAGACCTAAAGCTTTTTAGAATTTGTGCTGATCAAATCATTCGTAGATGTGTTCCTGAATCTGAACAATTGAGTATCTTACAATTCTGTCATACCCTTGCTTGTAGAGGATATTTTTTCAGAAGAAAAACTACGACCAAAGTATTGCAGAGTGGTTTTTATTGGCCAACATTATTTAAGGATGTCCATACTTTTAGTCAAAAGTGTCTTAAGTGTCAAGCCTTAGGAAATATTTCAAAGAAAGACATGATGCCTTTAAACCCCATCTTAGTAGTAGAAATTTTTGATGTGTGGGGAATTGATTTTATGGGACCTTTTCCACCTTCCAATGGATTTGAATATATTTTGGTGGCTATTGATTATGTTCTAAATGGATTGAAGCAATAGCAACACGAACCAATGATCATAAAGTAGTCTTAAATTTTTTTCAGAAAAATATCTTCTCTAGGTTTGGATTTCCACGTGCTATCATTAGCGATGAAGGTACCCATTTTACAAATCACCAATTTTGAACTTTATTATGAAAATATAGGGTGACACATAAGATAGCTACACCATACCATCCGCAAATAAGTGGCCAAGTAGAAACATCTAGTAGGAAAATTAAGAATATCTTACAAAAGACTATTAGGTCTGATCAAAAAGATTGGTCAGATCAATTAGATGATGCATTATGGGCCTATAGGACAGCTTATAAAACTCCTATTGGAATGTCTCCCTATAGATTAATCTATGGAAAAGCATGTCACCTTCTGGTAGAACTTGAACATAAAGCATAATGGGCAATAAAATAATTAAATTTTAATTTAAATCAAGCTGGTTTCAATCGAATGTTACAATTGAGTGAATTAGATGAATTAAGACAAGAAGCCTATGAAAATTCAAAAATCTATAAGGAGAAAATGAAAGCCTTCCATGATAAACACATTTCAAGGAAAACCTTTGAACCAAATCAACAAGTCTAGTTATTTAACTCAAGGCTTCGATTATTTCCTAAAAAATTAAAATTCAGATGGGATGGATCTTACATAGTTAATCACGTATTCCCATATGGTACAATCAAACTCTATGATCCTAGGACTAGAAATTTTTTTAAGGTAAATGGTCAAAGGCTTAAACCATATATCGAAGGAATGTCATTAAATCAAAACATTAACCAAGTACAATTAATAGAATTGTAATGAATTAAACTGCATTATGTCTGGCTGAAGATAATAAACTTAGTGCTTATAGGAAGGCAACCCAATATTTTTTGAATCTAACTTATATTTTTTTAGTTTATTTTCTTTTTAGGCTAAGCTGGAGAAGGATCAAAAGCTTCAAGACTCATGCTAAATGAATAAACATAATTTACACTCTTTTATTTATTTTTTCTTCTCATTGAGGATAATGTCAATTAAGTTGGAGGGTAAGAAAAAAAAATTAAAAAAATAAAAATTAAAAATAAAAAAAAAATCAAATTTTAAAATTATTTTGAAATTTTTTTTTTAGATAAACCATATTTCAGGAAAGAGAATCTTAAGCAAAATAAACTAGAAAAAGTAATAAAGTTAGAAAGTATTAGCTAATAATGGTAGCGAGTTAAGAAGTAGATTACTTGATCAGACCATTAGCAGCCTACTTAGGTCATTTAAAGGCTAACAGTAATTCTAATTGCACATGCATACTAACGAAGCAAAGTAGGTGTTGATTATAAGGCTAATTGAGGATTCAATTATCAATAAAAATTGGTGGTTTATATATACCTTAATTAAAAAAATTTAAATTTAAGGAAAGAACTACTTACTTAAAATAAAAAGTATAAAACATAGAGTATATGTGGATTGCCCTAAACTTAGTAACTAGATCTCTGCACCTAAGTCAAGTATGGAGGTTCACATCAAACGGTGAAGAAAAGGTCAGGATGCTCAGCACTATTGCTTAAAAAAAAAAAAAAAAAAAAAAAAGCTACCTTAATTCATGCACCTAACTTGAGAGTATATAGAAAATTAACCAAAATAGGTGATAAAAGAAGATTCATTAGTCCGTTGAATTAACACCCAAATGCTAAGTTAGTATTCACGAAACTAAGTGCTGAAAATCTTTAGATGAACTCTAAGAAAGTTTCTAATTAATCTACCATAAAATTTACTTCTGAAACTCAATACTTAGTTAGTGATACTATTTAAACTTTTGATCTTAAATCCTAGACCTATTCTTGTGAAGGAGGATCTTAATGAAACATGATAATTAATCTAAACTAAATTCTTTCTTTACTCGACGATGAGCAAAGATTAAGTTGGAAGGATGTGATAAGTACCATAAATTTACCTATAAATGCATCAATTTATCATTTAATTTATGTTTATTTTTAAGAATTAATAATTAATTGATATATATTTTTGAGAAATTCATATTTTTATTAATTAAAAAATTAATTAAAAAATAATAAAAATTAAAAAATAAAATTTTATAATCTAGAAATAAATTATTTTTTTGATCATAACAAAATAAGTTTTACACAAAACGGAGCTAAAACGATGAAGATATGAATTTTTAAAGAAATAAAATAAATAAAAATTAAATAAAAAAAAGAAAACGACTCAGCTGGCTCAAGCCGCTGCGTCATATCAGTCGGCGCATCCAAACGTGCCGAGCCAAGTCGATGAAGCCAGCACACCAAGCCAGCCATGCAAGCTGACTCAGCCATGGAAGCTGTCAGTCGGTCCACGATCCAGGCGCAGACCATTAGCTCAACAGAAACTAGCGAATCACAGAGCGACACGTGGTGGACCTAGATACTTAAAGGGTTCACAAAAAATCTATCGTGGCTTACAGGGCATTTTGGACTTTAAATCCGACGACAGGAGGTGCTGATTGGTTATGGTGTATGGTGCAGCAGATCCATGCGGTCCATGGGAATAGTAAAGGTGCGATCGGACAGATCTGGTTTATTGCGGTCAAGATCGGACGGCGATGGTTATTTTTGGGTTTGATTCAAACTTAGCTTCATGTGGATCATCATCCAATGGTAGTGCTCGATCCAAGAGATGATCCGACAGTCCAGATTGCTCCCAACGATCATCAAGACTCCCAACACACGATCAATGGCCAGATTTTCTCCATCAATGTGTGATCAACGGCCAAAATTTAATCCAACCTGATCTGGATCGATACGCATTCGATTTTGATGATTTTTGGTTCGTTGGATTCTTATTGAATGGCCAGAATTCATCCAGAGTAGTAGAATTCAATTAGGACTCTTTTTAATCTAATTTTGACTCGGATTTCTCCATATTTTGATGATCAAAGAGCTCTTTAGTCCCACATTGCCTAGAAGAAAACTCTCCAGCCCTCCTAGCTCTATAAAAAGGACTTCAGGCCTCCAGAAATCAATAGATCTGGTTAGAGGAAAGCCAAGGTACAGGGTGGAAGCCAAGCTCAGGGTTGAAGGTTGCTTCAAAGCTATGGTGCTGAGAAGAAGAGCCAGTCTTCTACGCCATCTCCACGTCTACGCTGATCTACGATCTTCTTCTAATTTTCTTTTCTCTTTTCTTTTTTTAATGTCTTGTATTTAATTCTGAATTTGAATTTTAATTTTAATAAAGAAAACTTTATTGCTCTTTTCAATTCTAGCTCTTTAAATTAATTGTTCTTTATTGCTCTTTAATTTTATTTCAAGTAGCCGCTAAGATCTAAATAGTAGATCTTAGTACCAAGTTTATTTTTGCATAATTTAAATTATGCTTTTATTTATAAATCTATTTTTCAACTTTAATTTTTTTTTCAAAAATCCTTCTTTTCTTTTCTTTTAAAAAAAATCAAAGACTTTAGAATTAAATCATTGTCTCTCTGTGGATTCGATCCGACTCACTACTCTCTTCATAACTTTAAAAAGTTAGATTTAAATCAATAAACATGGTGTCTTAACGACAACATTATGCTCTTATCAAAAGATCTTTCACCCTACCTCTATTCAGATGCCTCCATCTTTCGGAAGCCAACTATGCCCTACAGGAAGTTCATGAAGGAATCTGTGGTAATCACCTAGGGGGCAAGGCTAAAATATTACGGTAGGGATATTTTTGGCCAACCATGCAAAGAGATGCGGCCGATCTAGTAAGCAAGTGTGACCAATGCCAAAGGACCTCAAACATTCAGTGCTGACCATCGACTCCATTGGCCCCGATCATGATCCCTTGGCCCTTTGCTCAATGGGGAGTGGATATCCTCGGATCATTTTCCATCGCCGTGGCATAGAAAAAGTTTTTGATTATCGCGATCGACTATTTTACTAAATGGATAGAAGCAGAGGTAGTAGATATGGTTACCGAAGTCAGAGTTTGAAATTTTATCTGGAAGTCTATCATATGTTGATTTGGTTTACCTCATGCCATCATAACCGATAATGGACGATAATTTAATAACTCAAGGTTTACAGGGTTCTGTAATGACTATGAGATTTCTCATAAATTGACGTTAGTAGGTCATCCACAGACTAATGGTGAGGTCGAGGTGACAAATAGGACATTATTGCGGGGTTGAAAGCTTGCATAAGCCAGGCAAAAGGATCGTGGGTCGAAGAGTTGTACCACGTCCTTTGGGCATATTGCACGATGCAACGTGTCCCAACTGGAGAGACACCTTTCATGTTGGCCTTCGATACGGAAGCTATGATATTCCTAAAGATGGGGTTACCCATGCTCCGAGTGAAAGAGTTCGATGAAAATAGTAATTTCTTTGGGATGAGAGCAAATTTGGATCTGCTAAAAGAAATCCAAGAACGAGCTCAAGTTCGAATGGCCAACTATCAACAAAAAGTTGTTTGGTACTACAATTCTTGAGTAAAGAGCAAATCCTTTCTGACAAGATAATTAGTTCTTCATCGAGCCAAGATTTCTCATCCATCCAAAAGATCAAAATTGTCATCGAACTGGGAAGGTCCTTATTGCATGGCTGAAGTAGTTCGGCTTGAAACTTATCGTCTCTATCGACTGGATGGAACTCCAATCCCAAGGACCTGGAATGTCAACAATCTTTGGAGATATTATCCTTAGAATGTAATTTCCATCTTGAATTTTTCTTTGATAATGAATAATAACTTCTCGCAGGTTTTATCTTCGCTAATGCGCGCTTCTCAGCTACGACTGAGGGATGGAACACGTCTCCATCGTATTTCACCAACGCACGCTCCTTGGCCATGGTCGAGGAAAGGAACGCATCTCCATCGGATCTCCCCAATGCAAGCTCCTCGACCGTGGTCGAGGGGCGGAATGCATCTCCATTGGATTTCACCAACATGCACTCCTCGACCGCGGTCGAGGAGCGAAATGCATCTCCATCGGATTTCACCAACGCGCGCTCCTCAGCCATGGCCGAGGGATGGAATGCGTCTCCATCGGATCTCGCCAATGCATGCTCCTTGACCATGGTCATGAAGCAGAACGCATCTCCATCGAATCTCACCAACATGCGCTCCTTGATCGCGGTTGAGGGGTGGAACGTGTCTTCATTAGATTTCACCAACGCACACTCCTCGGCCATGACCAAGGAGCGGAACGTGTCTCCATCAGATCTCGCCAATGCGCGCTCCTCGGCCATGGTTGAGGAGCGGAACACGTCTCCATCAGATTTTGCCAACGCATGCTCCTCGACCATGGTTGAGGAGAGGAATGCATCTCCATCAGATTTTACCAACATGCACTCCTCGGTCGTGGTTGAGGAGCAGAACACATCTTCATCGGATCTCGCCAATGCATGCTCCTCGACCACAGTCAAGAAGCGGAATGCATCTCCATCGAATTTCATCAACGTGCGCTCCTCAGCCACGGTCAAGGAGTGGAATGCATATCCATCAGATCTCGCCAATGCACGCTCCTCAACTACGATCAAGGGGCGGAATGCATCTCCATCGGATGTCGTCAATGCATGGAACGTATCTCCATCGGATGTCGCCAACGTATGCTTCTTGACTACGGTCGAGGGGCGGAATGCATCTCCATCGGATTTCACCAACGTGCGCTCCTCGACCGCGGTCGAGGGGTGGAATGCATTTCCATCGTATTTTGCCAACGTATGCTCCTCGATTGCGGTCAAGGGGCGGAATGCATCTCCATCAGATTTTGTGAATGAATGCTCCTCGACCACGGTCGAGGAGCGGAATGCGTCTCCATCGAATTTCACTAACATGCGCTCCTCGGCCATGACTGAGGAGTGGTACGCATCTCCAATATGAATCACCAATGCATGGTCCTCGACCATGATAGAGGATCGGGATGCATCCCATGAAATTCATCAAAACACGCTCCTCAGCTGTGGCTGAGGATCGTAACGCATCGGCATTAATCATTCACCATAACTTTTTGATCACACCACCTAAGATCTATGCTGATCTATATCTCAAAAAAGAAAAATTTGATGAAGAACATACGAACTCAACAACTTAGCAAAAAAAGACTTTATATTAAAGTTGAGTATTTATAAGTGATGGTCGGCCCATACAAAGATACCTCGATAAAAATTAGGGATAAATAAAAAGGCCGATCTAAAAAAGATCGGACATGCACAATCAAAATGGTACATTAAGCTCCATCCAGAGCTCTAGATTTGCCGACCTCTGCTCGGTCTGGCAGAGTGATGATGGCTAGGGGTGGTACTGATGCTACATCCTCGGCAGTCAAATCATCACGAGTGAGGTTGAAGACATCTTCCATTTGAATTTTCCGACCCTCAACTTTCTCGGCCTCCTCATCGTCCGACTCCAAGAGGTTCAAGTTTAGATCAGGGAAGATCCTCCGGACCTTCTCTTTCAGGTCTATACCCCCTTGCAGGTAGGAGAGCGATGCAAAATCCATCTTGATATTGCAAAATTCTTCTGATGCATGGAAGGCCTCGACCGCCTCTATCCTGGCAGCCCCCGCTCGTGCCTTTTTAGCCTCCCTATCCCCCAGCATCCAAGCTTTAGCCTTGTCAGCTCGGATTCCAACTACTTCACCCTCTCCCTGAGGGACCTGGTCTCATCCTCGACCTTCAATCGAGATAATTGAGCATCATCCACCCTTCGGTTGGCTTGGGTGGCTTTCTCCTCAGCTTTTTTAGAGAGGCTCCGAACCATTCTAATTACTTCAACAAAATGGTCCACATGATGGATGAGCTAAAAAAAAAAGAAGAGAAAAGAAAAAGAAGCTGAGCCGAGAAATGAACGTAAGAGCCAAAACAAAGATCAGTAAAAAGGCTAACATGTACCCGAAGGAGAGAATCGAAGGAGTCTTGGATGCGGAAGGCACCTCCAGCCTCCTCGAAGGTTTGGACGTTGGCCAGTAAGATGACCGACTTCAGCAAGGAATGGGTGACACGGTAGTCACCGACACCCTTCCTTTTATCCTCGGTATCTGAGGAAACTTCCACCGAAGAAACACTCTCTGGAACATCGGGTCTACGGCCGGACATTTGGATGGAGATCTTCTGCCCACCCAAGCTTCTTTTGAAGGAAGATGCAGAAGGTCAAGGGACGGACTTCGTTGGAGTAGTAGACCAAATCGACGTCACAGCCTTCACCAATGCCGACTTCTCTTTCCTTGGGGCATTGGCCGCTCTCGAGGAACCTCCCACCATGGGCTACGCTAGGATAGCCTCGGTCCGAGCGCATTTAGGGGCCATGGCCGTGCTCATCTTTCTCTTCTTCGCCATCCGTTGAAGAGTTTCAAGATCGAACGAATTCATTGCTAGACAGAAAACACAAGATTTGATCAATGATAATGATGAGGAAAGAAAAGATGACCCAAATAAAATCGCATAAGAACACTTACTCCTCGGATCAGTTGGAATCAATCTAACTTTAATTAAGTTCTCCTCGGTAAGGAACCTGGATAGTGGGAAAGGAGTGAGATTAAAGATCCGACTTAAGGCCTCCTCCTCGGTGTTGGACAATGTTGGAGGTCTGACAGTCGGCCTATGAGATCGCCCCTATGATGTGCTGAAACCCCATGGTTGCTCGACCGAAATAAAAAAGAAGTGCTCCTTCCAGTTATGCACTGAGGAAGGAGCGCCTCAAAAAAGGCAGCATCCTCTTCGAGGAGAGGCGTACTACCATCCGACCTCCATCAGATGCTCCTTTAAAGTGAAGCAAGCTCAAAAAAGATGGGAGTTAGGCTCGACCCCGAGGAGGAGGTAGTGGATGAAGAAGCCTAGGATTGATCACCAGGAGTTCGGCACCAAACAACAAAAGCTAATTCTATACAAGTTCAGAAACTCGATGATTAAAAAATGAAAAGACAACCTGAGATCAGCTTTTAGCGATTCCTCGTAAACATCAACCCATCCAGGCTGAGAAAGAGCTATACGCTCCCTGGGATCGATGACCTCTAACTTAAAATTGTTGGGGATATGGTATTTCATCCTAATGACTTTCAGATCCTTTGAGGAGAGGACGAAATTTATTCTGAAAGAACTATAGTCTAAAACTTCACATTCTTCAAATTTGCTCGGAGAACCTATTACCTCGGAACTATGATTCTCACCAGAAGGGCTATTCGAGCCCTAAGAAGATCGAGACAGACTAAATTGACTCATGAGTGTGGAAAAGACTAACCTAAGGGGCGAGGAGGCTGAGCAACAAGGGTAGTTAAGGCAAGGTCGATGGTAGCTCAGCTAAGTCCGAGCTATTCCTCGCGCACAAAGTGCCAGAGTTCATCCTTTAAGCAATAGTAGTAGTCAAAAAGAATAACACTGACCCCTATTTATAAGAAGCGTGGACAGATCCGATCTACTCTCATTTTATCTGCCCTTCTAGATCTTCGCCAGGTGTTAGATACTAAATGGCCGGAATGAGCAGACTCAGATCAAAGCAATGGATGGATAGATTTCATGGCCGTTAGACTTCTCCCAATCATATCATGCTATTAATCTCCAACACTGCAATGCGATCACAATTTGAAGATCGGCCTCGGCTTCGATAGGATACTTACATCGATCGCTTAGAGATAGATCGACCTCGTAAGTGGAAGGCAAATTATTGTGGAATGAGGCTGATGCGGCCTTGGCTTGTTTAGGGTCGACCACCGACCTACCCCAATGGATCATCTGAGTGAAATGATAAGACACTTCACCCATGGTTAGCTGTAGGTCGGCCTAAGTTGATCTATAATTTCAGCCGACCTACTGAAGATCGCTTCCTAGCAAAATGATGTAGGTATTCATACCTCATCCTCGTCGGGTCCAGATTGATTGTTGAGCTACATGAACAAGATGATCTATCATAGCCTGTCAATGGCCGACCTACAACCGTTCTTGCTAAAATTGCATCTTCTCCAAATTGGAAAACTCGAATAAAGGGAGAATCTTTCACAATCCCATCTTTCAAGAAGAAAAGAAATAAAGGATACGACTCCAAAATGGATATGACTCCAATTCCTCTCCTATAAATAAAGGGGCTCCGGGACTCTCCAGGTATGCCACTCAATTTGATGCTTTCTCTTCTCATTGTTCTCCAATCTCCTAACTTGAGCATCAGAGGATCTTTACTGGAGAACACTCCGATGGAAACTTTATTGTAGGTGAACAGGCAAAGCTCCAGCGAAAGTTCATCCTTGGCTTCATATTCCTCGATGGCCGAGCTCCTCCATCCTCATCGACTGACCTCAAGCCGGGAGATCCAGGAGCAATAGGCCCAATTAGAATAAATTAAATCCAATCCATTTAGGCTTAATTAAGCTCAATTAAATTTCAATAAAATCAAAAATTGATCAAGCCTAATCTCTGATCAAATCAGGCTTCGAACCTCCCCAACGATTAGGTCAATTTGTGACCTAATCGGGTTAAACCCAACTGAACCCAATTCAATTGGACTTGAATAAAAAATCATTACTCAATCAAATTGAGTTAAAATCACTAATTAAATCTCTCATAATCTTAGAGTCCAAATCCAGTAGGTCACTGGTTAATAGAGTTCATCGATATGAAATCCTAACCGAAGAGTCCCAGTCCAGTGGGACTCTTGACCCTAGTGTCCAAAATGAATTGAACTTGCAATCATAGAGTCCATACTCTTGATAAAAGAGTTCCAAACAAGTAGGACTCAGTGTCCTAATGCTATAGGATATTTGGTCGAAGAGTCCCAGTCCAGTGGGACTCTTGACCATAGCCAACAAATCAGATAGAAATCTCTAATGTGTGTAACTCTGTAGGTTCGAACCTAAGCCGGTAGCACAGGAACCACGTTTTGTACTAATCGAAGTGATCATCTAGTAATGATATCCGACGTTTGGATAGGCTAAATAGTCATAATCGCAACAATCAGAACCTATGCAAATATGGTTACCGTATAATTCATCCCTATGACCTTTGTGTAATAGATGACTCGGGATTAGACTGTCAATTCTAGAAAATATATCTATATCGTATCTTAAAGCAATTAGTCCCATAACTTCTCACTAAGAATACCCTGGCTAAGGCTTTGTTAAATTGAAACATAATTGAATATAACTACTAAAACCAAGAGTGGTCAATCTCATGTTGATACACGCACCGACTCCTCAAGTATTTGACTATGCCCAAAAATCTTCCATCTTTGATTTAAAAATTCAGGTAGTCTGACAATAAAGCACAGTGAGTTGCTTGAAAGTTACCATGATGATCTCAGATCGGAGGGATACTTATATCCATATTCCATTGGAGCTAATCTTAATAGGAGAAAAGCTCTGGAGTTGGTTATGTTCAGTGCAGACGTACTCATACATCTTACTTGCATGCCATACCAGTATCTCAATACTCCTTGGTTATGAGAACAACTAACCTATATGGCACACAACAATTTATACTCGATAAACATTATCATCCTAAGTAATAACATATCATTTGGTCATGAACTATTTTGAGGACTAAACGATAAATCCTCCTGTATCGAATCTAGATAGTCCTAAGGACTTCATTACAATATAGAAATTCATTAGAAGACAAAAAAATTATGATAAAAATATCAAAATAATTTTTATTAATTCATAATTCATATATAATTATAAAAGTATAGCTCAACCATCAATAGACAGATGATTGACTTTGGGACACGTTAGCAGTATATGGTGGCAAGCCATCGGAATAAAAAATGAACCTCTTAGTGTAGCTACCTGTGTGATTGGATTCTTTTATCTTGAGCCCTGATGGGATTAGGGTTAAGGTGAACTCATCAAATCCAATATTTGTCATATGAATTACTCATTCGATTCGAGTCTGATTATGAAATCCTAATAAAAACTCTTTCTATCATCTTCACCCTGCCATGGCCATGGGCCTATGGATTCGATCTCATGATCATCATAGAGCTACTCCTCATCTACTAAGGTAGATAGATCTCCTATTGGTATAATCTAATTCCTACAATGAACATGCTGTAGCCAACATACACCTCAAGATTTTGAATAGCTAGGATACCGAGTTATAGTGTAGTCAAACTATAACACCCTTAAGGTGAACTATCGATGCATCTTAGATCAAAGAACCAGATACACCAATGCAGCATCGAGCAAATCATTGATGAGAAGGTAGACTTTCTTATGACTGCTCGAGGTGGTTACACTCAGTGCCCTTATTCTCTAACAAGTACCTGTACTCTCACTTCGGTATCTTCATATCATAGATTTAAAATTTATCTATCCTAAGAAAGTGATAGTATACTAACCTTTCAGATCTATCACCATCCTTATGATGATCCTATGGTTAGGAGCAGTTTATGAGCTAATTATGAAAATTTATGTCTTAAATTTTTAACTCTTAAAAATATAAATTATCGTTACCATTAACTCAAAGGATGTATCATAAATACTTTAAATACACACTGTGATAGAAAATAGTTTTTTTATTAATTTATAGTCAAAATTATAAAATTGCTCCTAAAAGTGTATTACAAGTATTAGTCAATCTAGCTTGTAGGGCACATATCTAACATTTTCCTTCCACTTTCTACTTTTCCAATCATTTCTTCAAGTTCTTCGACTAATTTAGGTTAGTCTCTTATTCTCTTTTCCTTATTTCTTTGCTTTTTTTTCTCTTCCTATGCTTTTAGCTTCCTCGCAAAGGTTTTACTGTTTCACAACTCTTTTCCTTTTGATCTTTTTTTTGAATTTTTTGAGTAGTTTGATCGAAATATCCTCGAAAGTGTCTTGGTCTTTTGGTCTAGCAATTCAGCTGACCCGAACTCCCAAAACCCTACCTCTAAGAAAGAGCCTGATCTTAGAGTTCCACCCCATCCGATCTTCTTGTCCGAAATCATTCCTTATTCCTTGCACTTCGAAGACTTTTCTCTAATAAGGATTCAGTACGAGGTGCCTTCAGAGTATGAATTGGAGCTTCTCGGACTGAGTAGCCGAGCTTGTGCTCCTCCCCTGGATCACTTCTATTGGTATACCGAAGCTCTTCATGCCGGACTCCATCTCCTAATTCTTCTTTTTGTTGTAGCCCTTTTTTGATTTTTAGATATTTCTTTCGCTTCCATGGTTCCAAATGCTTTTAGGTTTATCATAGGTTTCCTTTTTCTTTATCTCTCAACCAAATTTCATCCAACCATTTTCTTGTTCCATAACTATTATACCTTTAAACACCATCCTACCATCAAGGATTGATGGTACCTGTCTCCCTAGTTCGGCAAGAAGGGGTTGCTTAAAGACACCCCTTCTTCCATTCATAACTAGAAAGAAAAAATTTTCTTTATTTCATGCCTATCTTTTGAGTTAGGACTTCCTCCTTGGGAGCAACTGAGAGGTTCTATCCACCAAGATCCTAGTTTAGAAAGAGACGATTTGAATTCAGCCAATAAGCTGAGGAACTAGCAAGCTTCTCTAGTGTCCCAACTATTGTATAATCAGACTTTGTTGCATCTTGGCCTTAGTCCTCTGAATCCAATAGATGTACTTCTTTGTTTTATTGGTAATGCTTTGTTCTTTCTTTCGACTAGTTTTCTTACTGTTGTAGAAATGACTCCAGAAGAATTAAATTGGCTCACCAAAGGGATCCAATCCCTTAAAAGGAAGGGTAGTTCCTCAGGAGAAATGTCAAAGCGAGTTTGAGTTTAAGACCCAAACTCAGCTGTGCCAGCCTAGACTGCTCCAACCCCGGAAGTTGTTGCAATTGCACCCAGGTCGGTTTCGCTAGATGAAGCCACCACCTTTGCACCCAATGAGCAGGGTGGAGTGGTAGAGAAGAAAAAGAAAATTGCCATAAAGAAAGTTAAGAGTAGTGCAAGAGGATTTGGTGGCAATAACAGCTCCAGCTCAGAGCCGAATTGCTTGGACAATTAGGGGGCTGTCCAGCCCTTGATGGAAGGTTGTGTCCTTCCCAACCTCCTTGAAAAGATGGTCCACTTGAGTGATGAAGATCGACTGCGAGACTCTTATGCAACTTTCCTCAAGGTAATCAGCTTCTTTCTTAAGTCTAGTTAGTTATTAGTAAATCTAGCTGCAATTCATACCTTGTTACCTGCAACTAGGGCATCATTTGTATGCCTACAGAGAAGTTCTAAGCTGCTGCAAAGTTGAGGCTTCAAAAGTAATCAAAGAAGCCCAGGCGGAGGCCAAGAATGTTCAAGTCAAGGTTGAACGACTGAGGGAGGCTTACTCTACCGAAGTTGGGTGCTGTTAAGAGACACACCGGAGGGATGAGAAGACCTTAGCAAAATTGAAGGTTGCTGTAATTTTGGAGGAGAACAAGCAGAAGAGGACTGAGGAGGAGATCGGCTTAGAGAGAAAGCAGGCTGTTGAATCCTTCAAGTCTTTGAAGGCTATGGAGGATATCAAGGTAGCTTTCGCCCAGGAGGCCTTCCTCAAGGGTTTCAATATCTGCTAAAGGAAGTTTGCCGAGAAGTTTCTAGAGATAGACATGGATTTCTTAATAGATTCTTTCAGCGATGAAGCAAGACCTTCCACTGTTGGCATCGAAACCCTTCCTACGGAGCTTACTGCTGTAACTACCGAACCTATCCCTAGGCTTAAGACTGTCGAAGCCATACCAAGCTCGTCCGCTATTTCTCCTCCAAAGGATGGAGGCCTTTAGTTGTATTATTTTTTCTTTTTCTTCCACTTTTTTCTATAAAAGCATTTTGATTAATGAAAGTAATTTTTTTTCTTTTTGCAATACCTGTGTTATGATGCATTTTACACATTAAATGCAGTCTCCACTTGAAGCTGATCCTTTGCCTCATGGTATCTCTTTAAAGAGTCATATTAAAAATTTGAAAAAAAGTAGTTCATCAACTTAGTAAAATACTAAAGAAAACTAGAAAAAACTAAAGACAAGTTCCAAAAGTCGAGAAAGAGTTATACTAAGGCTTTCATAGAGATCAATCACCTCCGCTAGGCATGCAAAAGGGATTTCAGAGAATATACCAATAAAAAGAATCACTTGAAGGAGGAACTTGAGGAAATTAAAAAGCATGCCAGCGATAAGACTTGGGCATTGACCACAAAGATCAGTTCTCTTGAAGTCGAGCTTAATGCAGTAAGGAAGAAGATCCAATTATTGGAGGAAAGCTCGGCATGGTCTACCAACCAAGAGGAGTATGGTTAGGATTGGTCAAAAAGATTTTTCGATCTTCAGCAGTAGTAGCTAGATGCAGAAAGGATGTATGACTCCTCCAAATTGATTGGTGTGAGCAAATTGACGATTACAGGAAGAAACTCAGAACTGCAAAAAATGAAGTGATACAACTTCAAAAGCTGTTGGTAGAGAGGGCCGAGGTTGGCTCTAATAGAGATTCAGATGAGCTCCTTTTCTTACGAAAAATCTTGGAAGACTTATCTGAGACCTATGGATAGGAGAAGGTCGAGCTGCAACAGTTAAAGATTTAGATGGTTTATCAAGAAGGCGCTGTAAAAGAAGTTGAGGCCGATTTGGCCATTCTAAGGAAGGAGTTAAGGGAAGCTGAAGAAGACTTCCGAAGATCTCAAAAATTGCTAGGCAAAAGTTTGGCAACAAGGCAAGAACTTGAAGAGAAAATAAATGACTTGAAACAAGCCCTTGTGATGGCCGGTGTTAGTAGCCTGAAGTCCGAGTCCGAGCAGGACTTCATTTTTTTTCTTTTATGTAATCGGTCTTTGCGGACCTTCACTTGTATGAACTTTATTTTAATTAAACATCATTCCTTTTGCTTTTTCATAGCCTTGTCTTAATTGCATACTTATGGAATTCATCACTTTTTTGAAGTTTACAATTATAGAGTTGCCTTGTAATGGTGACTTCGGTTTACCATAAAATGTCCCCCATGTCTGTAGATGAAGACCTTTGGCTGTAGTTCGAAAATAAACTTTTCCTGTTCGGGTGTTTTGGTTGTTATATCCTGTATTAGGGCAAAGTTCTTTTTCCATTCGTTTGAATTGAGTTAACCTCTTATCTTAAATAATCGAAAGCCTTCACCCTCGCTATGACGAGGTTAACCTTCTATCTTAAATAACTAGAGGTCTTCATTCTCATTATGATGAGGTTAACCTCCTATCTTAAATAATCAGAGGCCTTCATCCTTGCTATGACGAGGTTAACCTCTTATTTTAAATAACCAGAGGCCCTTCACCCTCATTAGGTTAACCTCTTATTTTAAATAACCAGAGGCCCTTCACCCTCATTATGATAAGATTAACCTCCTATCTTAAATAATCGAAGGCCTTCATCCTTACTACAACGAGGTTAACCTCCTGTTTTAAGTAATTGGAGGCCTTCACCCTCACTATGATGAGGTTAACCTCCTATTTTAAATAACCGAAGCTCTTCTACTTCATTTAAGAACAAAGTTCAGTTGGTCATTTCCTATCATCATAATTTTGCACCAAGGTTGAAAATATTAAAGAAAATTTTATTGAAATGAGATCATTGATAGTATATTCATAGATTTTCTGAATTCCAAGGTTGCAGGAGTATTGGCCCTCCAAGCTTTTTTAGATAATAAATACCTAGTTGGATGATTTCCATGACCTCGTAAGGACTTTTCCAGTTCGGAGTGAGCTTTTCTTGATTTTGGAGCTATGAAACATCCGTCAGTCGAAGCACCGGATCTCCCACTTTAAATGTTTTGCTTCTCACTTTGGAGTTGTAATAGCAAGTCACCCTTTGCTTGTAAGCTGCCATCCTGATCTAAGCCTTCTCCCACTTTTCTTCCAACAGATTAAGATTTGTCTTAAAGTCTTGTGAGTTATTTTGTTCATTGAAGGCTTTGCCTCATGCTGAAGGAAGTCCAAGCTTAACTGAAATGACTGTCTCAGTTCCAAATGCCAATGCAAAAGGAGTTCCTCCAGTTGGTAACCTTTGGATGGTTCTATAAGCTCAGAGCACATGATAGAGTTCATCCATCCAAGTTTTCTTTACTCTTTCAAGTCTCATTTTTATCCCTTGAAGCAAAGTTCTATTGGTTACCTCGGCCTCATCATTTGCTTGAGGATGAGCTACAGATGTAAAATGATGAGAAATATTCAAATCTTCTTAGAGCTCGATAAATTTTGCTCATGGAAACTGGCACCTATTATCAGTGAATTGAGTCCGAGGTAGGCCAAATCTACAAACTATTGACTTCTAGATGAAGTCTTATTCCTTAGCATTAGTAATTTTGGCCAGAGGTTCGGCCTCTACCTACTTAGTAAAATAGTACACTATTACTAAAAGGAATTTTTGCTATCCAGATGCCATAAGAAGGAGCCTAAGTATATCCATCCTCCATTGAGCAAATGGCCAAGGGGCGCTTAGAGGTGTAAGTTGTGAGGCTAGCTGTCTCTAAATATTAGCATTTTTCTGATATTGATCACATTTCTTCACATATTATATGGCATCTTGATGTATAGTTGGCCAGTAATATCTTTGCCGAAGTAGTTTATAAGATAGAGATCTAGCTCCTAGATGGTTTTCACATATTCTTTCATGAACTTTTCTTAAAGCATAATCAACTTCAGAAGGTCGGAGACACTTGAGGAGGGGCAAAGAATATGACCTCTTATATAGCTTGTTTTTATATAGAATATAGTGGGAGGCCTGATTTCTTAACTTTGTAGTTTTTTTAGGATCTCTGGGAAGAACACTATCTCTAAGGTATGAAATTAATGGATCGATCCAACTAGGCTTATGAAGAAAAATCATGATTTTTCGGACCAGGTTCGTTCAGATCTGATCGGATCAAGAGATATATTTCAAAAATTTTTTTCTTTGATCCTAATTAGATCTAGAATATTTCAGATCTGATCCTTATTATTCTAATAATAAAATAAAATTTAAATAAATTAAATTAAATTTAATTTACCTTGATGTAGGGTAATCCTATTACCCATTGATGATCCTATAAGTAGTGGAAGATTCTGGATCTAGCCATGCAAGTGCCTGATCTCTACCGATATCCACTCAGGCTGAATTTGGAGATTCTCTTCTTCTCTATCATGTCTTCAAAAATTAGATCTGGATCTGATCTGGAGGATCTTCAAAACACCTTTGGAAGATCAGCAGTTGTCCTTTGCAGCAGCACAGCCTTCTAGCTTTCTGTCATCTTTCTCTCGTTTGGATTGCACCAACTTGGATCCCAAACACCTTTGGGCATGGAGAGGAGAGGGAGAAGATGGACTTGGCATGGAGGAGGAGGAGGGAGATAGCCTTGGGGTGTGGAGAATTTTCAATTGATTTCAGATATTTCTTGAGTTGGGCGTGGGGTCTTATTTATAGACTATGCGTGATCCAACTCCTCTTCTTTCCAACCAATCACAATCCTTTGTGAAATCAGATCTAAATCTGATTGGTGGGAATAGAGTCCTTTGGATTCCTCCTTAGATGGCGTCTAAGACAAGTCATACTTGGTTCTTAGGAGAAGTCTAATCAAAATCCAAAAGGGAGATGGAGTCCCTGTCCAACAGGAACTCCTGGGTGCCTCCTGCTTGGGCACACGCCAAGGGTGGCGTGCGCCCTCCTCCTTATCAGGTTCTAGCAAGAGGACAAGCCCCCACCAACTCTCCAATAGGTGCGTGATACATGGACAGAAGACAAAGTGTCAATGGTCAATATTTGACCAGTCAAAGATCAACTTTTGACCAAAGTTGAAGGACGAGAAATGGTAGGTGACCAAAAATGGTAGGTATTATCTTACAAAATAAGATAACCCTTTTCTAACTTGGACAGGCTCCAGTCAGACTAGGTGAAGGCCTCTGAATGAGCACAAACTTCTTTGGCTCAGTAAGGACAACTATTTATGATAGTAAAAGAAGAACGTTAGGTTCAATCGAGTACTACTATGATTTTCTTGAACCTAATTGAATCTCATTCAGATCAATTGAATAGGATCAGTTCAATTGATGATCACCAGATTCAAACCCTTATTTGTGTGACCCAGTTAGGTTCAGTTCTGTATGGTAATGGGATATGTCATGATCTCTATCATCGACATTATCGAAACTTCTTTCGATGGATCAGAACTCTTCTGCTTCGAACAGCTAGAATGATCGATCATCTAAATCATTCTAATTGCTCCCAAAATCCATCAGTGACACCTAGCAGTATATGGTGTCAACCCATCAGAGTTGAATGTGAACCTCTTGGTGCAGCTACCTGTGTGATTAAGTTCTTCTATCTTGAGCCCCGATCAGATTAGGGTTAAGGTGAACTCGTCAAACCCTAGTCTCTGTCATATGATGTAATTATTCGATTCAAGTCCGATGTGAAAACCTAAATAGAAACTCTTTCTATTATTTCACTCTGCCATGGGCTTCTGGACTTGATTCTCATGATCATCATAGGGCAGCTCCTCTACCACCGAGGTAGATAGATTCCATCTTGATGCGATCCAATTCCTATAATGAACATGCTATAGCCAACATACACCTCAGGGTTTCGTATGGCTAGAAGACCGAGTTATGGTGTAGTCAAACTATAATACCCTCAAGTGAACTGTCGATGCATCTCAGGCAAAGAATCCCTGTAGCATCGAGTCTGTCTTGCATTGAGAAGGTAGACTTCCTAATGACTACTCGAGGTGGTCACGCTTAGTGCCCTCGTTCTCTAACGAGTACCTGTACTCTCACTCCGATGTCTTCACATCCTAAACTCAAGACTCATCTACTAAAGAGAAGCGATTGTACACCAACCTTCTGGATCAATCACCATCCTGGTGATGATCCTATGGTCAGGAGCATTTATGAGTTAATAATGATTATTCATGTCTTATATTTTCAACTCTTGAAAATATGAATTATCATTACCATTAACTCAAAGGATGTGTCACAGACACTAAATATACATATGTGATAAAAAATAATCCATTTTATTGATTTTAGTCAAAATTATAATTTTGCCCCTAAAAGTGTATTACAAGTGTCAGCTAATTCTGACTTTTAGGGCATATATATCTAACAATCTCCTACTTATCCTAAAGCCAATTAGCTATAAGTCTAAGTCCCATCTTCTTAAGGTGGGCCTTGAATTTTTGTTGGCCCAACGACTTTGTAAGCGGGTCTACCATATTGTCTGTGGAGTTGACTCTCTTGACCTTGATGTATTCCTTCTCGAGGTAATCGTGGATGAGGTGGTATCGCCACTCAATGTGCTTGGATTTCTAGTGAGACCTTGGCTCCTTAGCAAGCGCTATGGTGCCATTATTGTCGCAGTATAGAGGAATGACATCTGATGGCATTACTCCAATTTTTGCAGCAAACTTTTTGTACCAGAATGCTTCCTTCGTAGCCTCTGATGTAGTGATATATTCTACTTCCATGGTGAAATCTTCTATCATGATTTGCTTGAAACTCTTCCAGCTGACAGCACCACCATTGCACATAAATAGACTCCCAAATGTTGACTTTCGATCATCTACATCGGACATGAAATCTGAGTCTATGTATCCCCGGACTTGGTGTTCTCCATTACCAAAGACCAACATTATATCCTTAGTTCTTCTTAAATTCTTAAGGATACATTTCACAGAAGTCTAGTATTCTTCACTTGGATTTGACTGATATCTGCTTGTGACACTCACAGCATGGGCTATATCAGGTCGTGTACATAGCATGGCATACATGAGGCTCCCTATTGCAAAAGTATAAGGGATCTTGCTCATGCGTTCTATTTCCTCAGGTGTGCTAGGGCACATCTTCTTGGAAAGATGAATACCATATCTGAAGGGTATTAATCACCTCTTAGAGTTTTTCATACTAAACCTCTTTAGTATTTCTTCTATGTACATCTTCTGTGAAAGTCCTAGCATCCTATTCGGTCTATCCCTATAGGCCTTAATTCCTAGAATAAAGGATGCTTCACCTAGGTCTTTCATGGAGAATTCCTTGGACAACCATAATTTGATTGTTGTCATCATGGGAATATCATTCCTAATAAGGAGGATGTCATCCATGTACAATACGAGGAAGACAACAGCGCTCCCACTGACCTTTTTGAAGACACACGGTTTCTCTTCATTTTTGATGAAACCAAACATTTTGATCACATCATTGAAATAAGTGTTTCAGCTCCAAGATACTTGCTTAAGTCCATATATGGACCTTTGCAGCTTGCAAACCTTGTGATCAGTATCACTGGATGTGAAACCTAGCGGCAGATCCATATAGATATCTTTCTCAAAATATCCATTTAAGAATGCCATTTTCATGTCCATTTGCCATATTTTATAATCGAAATAGGTTGCAACAACAAGCAATGTGCGGATGGATTTTAGCATAGCCACTGAGGAAAAGTTATCCTGACAGTCAATGCCTTCGCATTGACTATAACCTTTGGCCACTAGTCTAACCTTGAATGTCTCCATATTTTCATCTGCACCAATCTTTCTCTTGAAGATCTATTTATACCCAATAGGTACTATACCTTCTGATGGATCTACCAAGGTCCGGTTTTTAAGTGCATCGAGTCAATCTACTGACTGCATTGCCTCTAATCATTTCTCAGAGTCGATATCTGATATCGCCTTGTTGTAGGTTTTGGGATCATCACCATGAGCACCATTACCTATGAGGAACATTTCCTCTACTTTCTTTGAAATAATACCTAAGTATCTTTCAGAAGGATGGAAAACTCTTTTCGATCTACGAGGTGGAGGAGGTAGTGTTCTTTATTGGCCACTTTGGTCTCCTTAGCTCGTTGTACTTATGAGACTTTCTCATCAAGCTTAATCTGCTTTCCAATGCTGCTATCTTGAATAAACTATTTTACAAGAAAGATGGCATGTCGACTCACAATCATATTGTGGTCTTCTGGAATATTGAAATAGTATCCTAATGATTCTTTAGGATATCCTATGAATCGAGCTCTGAAGGACCTAAACTCTAACTTGTCCGCTTGTTTTTTGACATGAGTCAGACAACCCCAAATTCTGAGATGACTCAGACTTGGTTTCTTACCGTGCCATATCTCATATGGTGTGGTAGGAACGGTCTTAGAGGAAACCCTATTCAGTAGATAAATTGAAGTTAACAATGAGTATCCCCAAAGAAAATCAGGGAGGTCTGTGAAGCTCATCATGGATCGGACTATATCTAATAGGATCTGATTTCTCCATTCTAAAACCCTATTGAGTTGAGGTGTTCTTGATGGAGTCCATTGAGAGACCATGCCATTTTTTTTGAGATAGTCTAAGAATTTTCGGCTAAGGTATTCACCTCCTTGATCTGATCGAAGAACCTTAATGGGTTTTTCAGTTTGTTTTACTACTTCATGTCTGAATTCTTTGAACTTTTCAAAAGCTTCAGACTTGTGTCTCATAAGATACACATACCCATACCTAGACAGATCATCAGTAAAGATAATGTAGTAGACAAAATTGCCTCTAGTCGGCACATCAAATGGGCCGCACACATCAGTATGTACTAGGGCAAGGAGATCTGTGGCCCTCTTCCCATGTCCTACAAAAGGAAGTTTGGTCATTTTGCCTTGGAGACAAGATTCATAAGTTGGATATGACTCGGAAGTCAATGAACTCAATAGCCCATTTTTCTCTAATTTGTTGATCCTATCTTTTGCTATATGACCTAATCTCAGGTGCCATAGATATCTATCATTTGGACTATCCCTAGGTCATTTGGCATTCACATTTTGCTTGATAGTTAGAATAGGTACATCAATATATAGCTGATAAAGATCATTAATAAGAAAGCCATTTGCAATTTTATTTTTTTCATAAAAAATTTTACAATGGTCCTTAAAGAAGATAATCACATAGCCTTTTAGTGCTAAGCATGAAATAGAAATCAAATTTCTGCTAGCTGTAGGCACATAATAACAGTCTTTCAAAACTAAGTCTAAACCAGATGGTAATAGAAGAGGGTATGTTCCAACCGCCACTGCAACAACTCTTGCTCCATTATCGATGCGTAGGATCATGTCTCCAACCCTCAGCCTCCTGCTATCCTCATGACCCTGCATGGAAGTGCACAGATGAGCACTAGAACCAGAGTCGAGCACCCAACTGGATGCAGAAGAAATCGTAAGGTTAGATTCAATAACGAGCATACCTCTAAAAGGACCTTCCTTCTTGTTCTTCAGGGTGCCAGGTAAGTAGGGTAGTTTCGCTTCCAATGGCCATCGCTGTTGCAATGGAAACATTTTTCTTTGGTAGCGGCTTTCATCCTTGGCTCTGCCTTCTTCTTCTTTCCTCCTTCCATTTTCTACTTTTTCACAGACTTCTTTTTCTTTCCATAAGACTTTCTTTTGGAAGAAGTCCATTCCATAGCAAGAACTGAGCCTTTAGAACCTTTCATAGAAAGCTTAGCAGTGACCAGCATATTCATTAATTCGATCAAGGAATTTTGAAGTTTATGCATGTGGTAATTCATGATGAATTGCCCATATGCATCAATCAAGGATTGTAGAATAATATCGTTATGCAGATCCAAGTCTAACTTCACACCAAGCTTCTCAAGCTCTTTCATGTTCTTGATCATCATCAGACAGTGATCTTGGACTGACTGCCCATCATGCATCTTAGCCTTAAAAAGTCATTTTGTGACTTGATATTTGGCTACGTGACTCTGTTCACCAAACATCTCCTATAGGTGAGCCAACATTTGGCGAGCAGTCTCGATATCTTCATGTTGGTGTTGGAGCTTATCAGACATCATGCCCGACATGTAATATCTGGCCTTATTATCTTCGTCTATCCATCTTTCCAGAGACGCTCTCCGTTCAGTGGATGGACGGACTCGTAAGGTGGGAGGGTCCTGGTCCAATACATGGGTTAACTTCTCGGAACCCAAAACTATTTTATAGTTCCTAAGCCAATTTTTATAATTGGGTTCGGTCAGTCTATGTGTGTCCAGGATACGTGCTAATGGGTTGGACACAGATATTTTTCTGTAGAGAGTCAAAGATTCTAATTAGATACTGTAATTATGACTTGACCAATTTATTTAAAAATTTTATTTTTAAACAAATTAGCTCCCACTATTTTCTCGGATCTCTACACTCCCTCTTTAGAGATGCAAAAATCTTCACGATTAATGATTTCTAGTGGGTGGTGCGGTCCCACCAATTGACTCATCACCTCACCTAACAGTTATTGGTGATGGGTTAGCCAATGAGTGAACAACTCTTGTTCAATGATTCTCTAATCATGGTGCACCCAAACTTGGTCTCTAATTCATGAATCTCACCGTATCCAGAATATTGATCCACTCCTTAGTTAAGTCAGACCCACCATTTGCATAGACTGAATTCCTAATTGAGTCTCTCACCGTATCTAGAATATTGAGCCCAACTTATCCTTCAGCCCATAGCATCCAATGCCTAAAAGACATGGTTGCAACTTTTTGGTGCAACTGAGCCACTATATCCAGTCGAGAACAATCAACCTCGGGAAGGGTCTGTACATCTACAATGGTGGAAGACCTCAGACTTAATCTTTTCTTAGGAAGAATTGATTCAGATCTTATTAAACTAGACTTGTCATAGTCATAATAATTATGACTAACCTAGTGGCATGGGTTAGCTCGAATTATTGACCACCTCAAATCAGAACTGGGTTAACAGATATGGCTAGATAAGTGAGATCAGTGAAGGGAATATTTAGTCAGAATGCATTCAGGTTGAGTAGCTCCCAATTAAAAATCAGTCGGTCGTATGTGCCAAACTTATCTTAGACACCAAATTGTTGAGCCAGAACCAATTGGGTTGGCCTATAATCCAGACTCTAATCTCTGAGCCTAATTAAGTCTTGCTCGATCGTGACTCGATCTTGACCCAGACTTAATCCTATTAGGCTGGTCAATTTAAGCATTGTTGATCCCATCTAACCAACTCTTGATTCGGTTTGATCAACCGCTTAGACCTAATTAAGCTACCCAAGCCCAAACCCAATATTATGAATATGTCTTAGATCTAAAATTCTCAATTTTAGACCTAATTAATATTTCATAATCTTAATTCTTAATTAAGTAGGGTTCATAAATAAAATATGCACAATAAATCCTAGGATTTCAGGATCTAAGGTTTTGCAGAAAGTAAGTTTTGGGTTTCTGATTAAGGACGAACGTGCAGCACCCCTACACGTCATAAGAACATCCCATCGGATGAGAGGAGAGGGCCTTTAAACCCTTCTTCATTCTTATGATCGGATGGCCAAGAGGAATGCTTTAATCAGGAATATGTAATACTACAAAATAATTTTAGATCTATATCATATATCTCATATACAAATTAGATCTAATTGTGACATATTTTGCATACATCTCATGTATCGAATCATGCATATTTTCAAATCTAAATTATCTTATAATAATCTAAAAAATTAGATTTAAATTAATCTTATCAAAATAAACTCTAATCTAGACAACTATGTAGAACTATTCTACAACTAGTCTAGACATGCATCAATCATATCTCATAAGATGTTTAAAATTAAATAATTTTATTTTCTATTTTTAGATGTTATTATAATAATTATAATATCAAAAAATAGTAAAAAAATAGATCTAAAATATAATTTAATCAGATTAAATTAAAAACATGCAAGACTATTTTATAGAACATTCTATTTTAGAACTAATCATGCATATTTTCTAATCTTAGATCCAAATCATTTAATTTTAATTTTTTTCTAATTTTAGATCTGATCACATCTCATGTGACATCTAAAATTATTTATTTTCTAGTTATAATAAATTTAAAATCTAATCTAAATACTTTTAGAACCTTGGCTCTGATACCAGTTGAAGGAAAAATCCTGATTTCTCGGACCAGGTTCGTTCAGATCTGATCGGATCAAGAGATATATTTTAAAAATTTTTCTCTTTAATTCTAATCAAATCTAAGATATTTTAGATCTGATCTTTATTATTCCAATAATAAAATAAAATTTAAATAAATTAAATCAAATTTAATTTACCTTGATGTAGGGTAATCCTATTACCCATTGATGATCCTGTAAGCAGCGGAAGGTTCTTGATCTAACCATGCAAGTGCCTAGCCTCTACCAGTATCCACTCAGGCTGGATTTGGAGATTCTCTTCTTCTCTATCACATCTCCAAAAATCAGATCTAGAGGATCTTCAAAATACCTTTCGAAGATCAGTAGTTGTTCTTTGCAGTAGCGTAGCCTTTTAGCTTTCTGTCGCCTTTCTCTCATCTGGATTGCACCAACTTATATCCCAAACATATTTGGGTGTGGAGAGGAGAGGGAGAAGATGGACTTAGCATGGAGGAGGAGGAGGGAGATAGTCTTGGGGCGTGGAGAATTTTCAATTGATTTCAGATATTCCTTGAGTTGGGCATAGGGTCTTATTTATAGACTATGCATGATCCAACTCCTCTTCTTCCCAACCAATCACAATCCTTTGTGAAATCAGATCTAAATCTGATTGGTGGGAATAGAGTCCCTTGGATTTCTCCTTAGATGGTGCTTAAGACTAGTCAAACTTGGTTCTTAGAAAAAGTCTAATCGGAATCCAAAAAGGAGATGGAGTCCCTATCCAACAGGGACTCCTGGATGCCTCCTGCTTGGGCACACGCCAAGGGTGGCGTGCACCTCCTCCTTGCCAGGTTCTAGCAGGAGGACAAGCCCCCACCAACTCTCCAATAGGTGTGTGACACGTGGACAGAAGTCAAATTGTCAATGGTCAATATTTGACCAGTGAAAGGTCAACTTTTGACCAAAGTCAAAGGACGAGAAATGGCAGGTGACCAAAAATGGTAGGTATTATTTTACAAAATAAGACAACTCTTTTCTGACTTGGACAGGCTCCAGTCAGACCAGGTGAAGACCTTTGAATGAGCACAAACTCCTTTGGCTCAATAAGGACTACTATTTATGATAGTAAAGAAGAACGTTAGGTTTCAATCGAGTGCTAGCACGATTTCTTGAATCTCATCGACTCATTTCAACTGATGATCACCAGATTCAACCTTGTTTGTGTGACCCAGTTATGGTTTAGTTCTATATGGTAATGGATATGTCATGATCTCTAATCATGACATCATCGAAACTCCTTTCGATGGATCAGTACTCTTCTGATTCGAACAGTTAGAATTATCGATCATCTAATTCATTCTAATTGCTCCCAAATCCATCAGTGACACCTAGCAGTATATAGTGGCAACCCATCAGAGCTGAATGCGAACCTTTGGTGCAGGCTACCCAGTGATTCTTCTATCTTGAGCCCGATCAGATTAGAGTTAAGATGAACTCATCAACCTCAGTCTCTGGTCATAATGATGTAAGCATTCAATTCAAGTCCCGATGTGAAAACCTAATAGAAACTCTTTCTATTATTTCACTCTGCCATGGCCATGGGCTTTTTGGACTTGATTCTCATGATCATCATAGGGCTGCTCCTCTACCAGCGAGGTAGATAGATTCCATCTTGATACGATCCAGTTTCTACAATGAACATGCTATAGCCAACATACACCTCAGAATTTCGTATGGCTAGGAGACCGAGTTATAGTGTAGTCAAACTATAACATCCTCAAGGTGAACTATCGATGCACTCAGGCAAAGAACCAGACACACCACTGCAGCATCGAGTCAGACATTGATGAGAAGATAGACTTTCTAATGACTATTGAGGTGGTCACGCTCAGTGCCTCTTCTCTAACGAGTACCTATACTCTTGCTCAGTGTCTCACCCTCCATAGATCAAGACTCATCTACTATAAGAAAAACGATTGTACACCAACATTCGGATCAATCACCATCCTCGTGATGATCCTATGGTCAGGAGCATTTTATGAGTTAATAATGATTATTCATGTCTTAAATTTTCAACTCTTAAAAATATGAATTATCATTACCATTAACTCAAAGGATGTATTCACAAACACTAAATACATCTATGTGATAGAAAATAACCCATTTTATTGATTTTAGTCAAAATCATAATTTTGCCCCTAGAAGTGTATTACAAGTGTCAGTCAATTCTGACTTTTAGGGCACATATATCTAACAGCTTATGGTTGACTTACATTACTATTTGAGTTTCCTCCAAACTTGAACATTGCAGAACTTAAAAGGAGACCTCTCTAGGCAATTCATTTAAAGCTAAAGTAGCCAACTTGAAAAGAAGATTGATCCTGGTATTTCTATTCTAGGGATCTATTGAGTATCAAAGCTATTAAAGGCCAAGATTAAGCTTCTTACCTTTTTCAAATACCTCTTCATACTTTTCTCTTGAGCTTTATAATTATTATTAACTTGCCTCACAACTAGTTGAAAGTCACTATAAACTTTCAAGTGTTTTGCCTCTAGCTCTTTGGCTATTCTTAGTCCTATATTAGAGCTTCATATTCTGCTCTATTGTTAGTGGCAGAAAACTCGGAGCACCAAGCATATTCGGCAATAGTTTCTTTTGGATTAATTAAAATTAAGCTTGCACCTGCTCCTAAAGCATTGGATGAACCATCAACATACAAACCCTGAAAACCTTTAGGAAGATCTGCTTTTTCTTCAGGGGAGTTCGGTTGCAAGTTGGGTACATAGGCTTCCTGGGATTCAAGTTTGGCTAAATCTGAGATAGTGCATTCTACCATGAAGTTGGCTAATATCTGAGCCTTAATGAATGTCCGAGGTTGGAAATTTATATTAAATTCAGTAAGCTCAATCATCCATTTTGCTATTCTTCTAGAAGTATCAGGTCGATGAAGGACCACTTTGATAGATTGATTAGTAAGAAGTGTAACTGCATGCCCCTGAAAATAAGGTCGGAGCTTCCTGACTGCAATCAACAAGGCATAAATTAGCTTTTCTAATTTGGTATATCTTATTTCTGCATCCCTTAGAACTTAACTTATATAATAGATCGGCTTCTGTACTTTAGCTTCTTCTCTGATCAAAATGGCTCCAATAGTTGTCAGAGATACAGCCAAGTATAGAAATAATTCTTCTCCAGGTTCAGGTTTGGCAAGAAGAGGAGGCGAGATCAAATAATTCTTTAGTTCTTCAAAGGCTTGTTGACACTCAGGAGTCTAGTAAAAGTTCTTTGGTTGTATGAGCACCTGAAAGAAGGGCATGCAACGTTCCGTCAATTTTGAAATGAAGTGATTTAGAGCTGCAACTTTTCCTGTAAGATGCTGGACTACTTTTATTGTATTTGGGGTAGTCATTTCTTAGATAGCTCTGATCTTCTCTAGATTCACCTCGATGTCGCATCTCGATACCATGAATCCTAGGAACTTCCCCGAAGTTGCTTTAAAAGCATATTTCATAGGGTTCAGCTTCATCTTGTACTTTTGGAGCATGCTAAAGGTCTCCTCTAGGTCAATGATGTGATTTGATGAAGATTAGCTTTTAACCAACATGTCATCCATATAGACCTCCATATTGCAGTCGATCTGCTTCTTGAAGATCTTATTTATCAGGTGCTAATAAGTTGCACCTACAATTTTGAGTCCAAAAGGTATAACCGTGTAATAATAAAGATCACGGTCAGTAATAAAGTAGTTTTCTCCTCATCTTCTAGTGCCATCCGGATTTGATTATAACCAGAGAAGGCATCTATAAAAGTGAGGAGCTCATGGCCCGAGGTTGCATCCACCAGTTGATCAATCTGGGCAAGAGATAGCTATCTTTTAGGTAAGCTTTGTTCAAGTTTGGAAAGTCTGTGCACATCCTCTACTTGCCATTTGCCTTCTTGACAAGGACAATATTTGCAATTCAGTCTGAATAGGGTACTTTCTGGATGAACTTGGCTTTAAGAAGTTTATCGACCTCGTCCATAATAGCCTTCTACCACTTTGGTGCAAAGCTATGCCTCTTTTGTTTTACAAGCCAACATTTGGGATCCACACCCAGGCTATGCTCTATCACTTCAACATCAATTTTTGATATATCTGTAGGTACTCAAGCGAAGACATCAGCATTTTTCTGCAAGAAGGCAACAAACTACTTTCTAACTTCTTCCCTATAAATTGAAGCCAATTTGGATAGTATGCTCTTCATTTCCATCATTTAAAGGGACTGCAACAAGGTCGTCGATTAGCTCCCCCATTCTTCAGTCAGATCATTATGGGTATCAAGTCCATCTATTGGATAGGGGTCTGCTTATCTTCCTCATTGCATGGCAATGGTGTAGCAGTGCCGAGCTAGAGCTTGATCTCCTCTGACTTTTTCAATCCCATGTCCCATTAGAAACTTCATTTTCAGATAATAAGTCGAGACCACCTTTTGAAGTACATTTAAACTAGGTCGATTGAGGATTGCATCATAGGTAGAGGGCACTTTTACTACTAAAAAATCAACTTGAGCTCTGAATTGCTTTGGATACCGACCTGCTACAACTAGTAAAGTTATTACTCCATCAACTGGTACTGCAGCACCAGTAAATCCTACTAGCGGGAAGCTTATTGGTCCCCTTCTACTGTCAGGTATGGACATTTTAAAGAAAGAATTATAAAATAAAATATCAGTAGAGCTTTCATTATCAATCAAAATATGGTGTACATCATAATCAATAATATTTAAAGTCACTGCAACCGCATCATTATGCAGAAATTCAATCCCTTGAGCATCTTTTTCTATGAAAGCCATGAGTTCTTCAATCTTCTACCTCTTTGCTGGCTCTGCCGACCCACTAGCCTTCCCTTGCCAATGTCCCCTAGCAATGGTGTTGATGATCTCAAGTGGGAGTTGATCTTCTTATAGTTCAACCCTCTGAGGTGGTTCAGGCTGCGGGAGAGCCCTTGGCTGATCTTCTCTTTTTTCTTACCGATGCTTAAGGAACTGATCTAGTCGATCTCTTCTAATCAGCCTATCAATCTAATCTTGAAGCTAGATATATTCTTCAGTATCATGACCGTGGTCACGATGGTAGAGGTAGTATTTATTGAGATTGCGATTGGCTGGGCGAGTTTTCATTCTTTCTGGCCTCAGCAACTACTCGTTTATTTTCATCAGCACCTAGATCTTGGAGGCATTCAGAGGAGAATAGTTGTTGAATTTTCTAGGGGTGCTTCGTTGCATTCTTCGATTCAGGCTTCTTTGTGTATGAGCCTGAGGTGGAGTTTGAGCTCATTTGCGCTCAGAAGAGGTTGTAGACTATGGCCAAGCCTCACTCAACTTCTTTACAATTGCAGGCTTGATGGATTCACCCGCTTGCCACTCTCTCATGGCTTCTTCATCTTTTAGTTTGAAGGCCTCCTCTGCTCGAGCATAGCCTTCAGCCTGGGCCAGCATGTCGGTAAAATCTTGGGGGTACTTCTTCTTCAAGGAGAAGAGGAGGTCATTCTTCTAGAGGCCATCCTTCAGTGTGACCATTGCAATAGACTGGTCCAAATTTCAAATCTCTAAGGCAGCAACATTAAATCGACTCATATAGGCCTGGATGGACTCCTCTTTTTGCTTGATGTGGATGAGGGAGTCCGAGCCTCTTCTTTGACGTTAACTTTTGATGAAGTGAGCTGCAAATAGGTAGCTCATCTAATAAAAGAAAAAAATGGTATCTGATTTGAGGCTCAAGTACTAGCTTCTTGCTGCCCTCTTCAGAGTGGAGGGAAAAGCTCAGTACAAGATGGCATCAGATATGCCATGGAGCAGCATCATAGTTCTAAATGCTTCAATATGGTCGGTAAGGTCGGTGGTCCCATCGTAGGTCTCAAATTAAGGAAGCTTGAAGTTCGGTGGGATGAGCTCTTGCATGATCTAGGCAGAGAATGGAGGCTCGAAGCGGATATCATCATTACAAACAAGGGAGCAAGGTAAAGTTCCTCGATCTATCGGTTTATTTCTTGAAGCTTTTGATCGAGAGTGTCGTCTTGATCATGAATCTTAGAGGGTGGCTAACTGTAGGGGTAGAGATCCTTCAAGAGTAGAATCATGATCGAAATAGGAGCTCTCTGCTCTCTACTTCCCCTTCCCAAGGGTTACTGGCCTGCTTGCCTAGGTGGGCCTTCTCTGCATCGACTCCTGGTATTCTAGCGAGGGTCTTTTTGATCGAATTGGCACCGAAGGCTGTTGCAGGGCCTACACCACTTTGGTGAGACCTTTGACTTGTTGCATCAGTAGGTTAAACGGCTCCAAATCCACCATGGTTGCTGGTGGGGGGGGGGTTGAGGTGCTGGTAATAGAGTCGGTGCCGATGGATTTAGGTTAGATCTGATGGTAGAAGTGGTGGATCACCGGGTTGAAGCCTTCTTTGGTGGCATCTTTCAGAATCAAGAAGAGATCAGAAAAAGAGAAGAGTTGAGAATAAGGAGAAGTAGATGAAATCAATCGAGTACTCCTTTAAGAATAAGGGCTTAGAGAAGCCCTTCGTCTAGCGCCAATCTTGTTGGTGCAGAAAATGAATGGCCATTGGAGTTTCCTGGAGATGGTAGAGATGAGGTTGCTGACTAGACCTGCAAGGAAAAGTCCTAACAGGAGGTGGGTGTTTCCGACAGACCCTTCAACACTCAAGTCAATTCTTTGATCAACAAGAATGGAGTACTCAGGAGAATCAAAGTAAGATAAAAAGCTTAAGAGAGAAGAAGCATATCTGAAGAGTTCTTTTTATAGGCCGAGTTCGTAACAAGTCGATCGTAATGGTTATAACCATCTACTAGTGGCCTATTTGAGCTATTATAAGTTTGTTACGAAGAATGAGCTATCATTCTATTGGAATTTATAAATAGTTGAGGTTAATTTGTTAGAGTTCGAATGTAGTTTTTGCCTTTGTTAAAGAACTATGCGAGCTGGGATGGAGAACTTGAAGTTAAATAGGCTAAACTTGGGGATCAACCTTTGAGTGACAAGTGATGAACTGGTAATTGATTAAGGCCTGCTTGTGCTACTTGCGATAGCATCAAATAGTTTGGCTGCTATGGAGTTCATCCAAGGTCTGCATAAGCAAAGTTGGAAGGTGTTGGGATTTAGCATTCGACGGAGTTTAACTGGCATTGCCCTTGATGGCTCTCAAGAATCCTACCATCTTCAAGGTCATCCACAAGTTGATAATTATTTTGGATTGAAGGTCAGAGAACAATGGATTTGTCGATTAGGACTGTGGTTAGGTTCTTCTGAAGAGAAGCTCGGATTCTCATTAATGATGAGGTTCTTTTTGTCAACTCAAATTTGCACAACTAATTCTAACACAGAAGTATTAAAGTCTGCCATTCATAGAGTGGGGTATAAAAGTTTGATTGAGGAAGAGTTCTCCAAACTCGAGGTCCCAAACATGGGTCCGATGAAATCTACCAACTATAATGGAGCAAAAGCCAGGAGGAGGTTCAATCAAAGAGAAATTCGGTTATCTCCAAGGTCGGCCAGATTGGACTATGCTGAAGTTCACTACTCGGAGTATTTGCTATCTATCTCAAGTCATGGGTCATAGCTGATCGGATGGCAATTTTCTTCATTATTCAAGCTCGTTCAAACGAGGTTCATCATGCCTTGGCGAATTCTACAGTAATTGAATGTAGGTTGCTATTTGTGTTTGAGGAGGTCATCCGACATATTTGCATTGGAAGTCATCCGAACTTCGATGGAAGTTATTTTACCCCCAACAACTACTTAGCCAAGAATCAAGTTCATTTGATTCTCATTAAAGACATGGACTTAACCAACTACAACTATTGTAATTGATCTAGAGAGTCCTTGACCTAATCTAAGACAACACATGATTAGATTTAGTCAATTACTCTAATTAAGTCCATATTTTAATCTAACCTTAGGTTTAATCCAATTAATAGATCTAATTTACTCTAACCTATTAACCCATGTATTATGACTTTTGTCTTAGGATCTTTAATTCATAATTCTAGATCCCAATCAATAACCCTTAATTCTTAATTAAATGTTGGATTGAGGGTTGGGGTTCGACATTTCAAAAATAGTTTTCATATTTATAAAATATTTTTATAACCTAGTTATGTCTACTAAATGGGTTGACTTATTTTAGAAATAGGTCAGCTCATTTCATAAACATCAACTAGTTGCATGTTTAATTCATAAACAATGCACATAACACATAAAATCATGAATCTATTTTAGATCTAATTTAAACTATTCATGATCATGAATTTCAAATTGAAATACTTTCAAATCTATTAAATCATAAATCCCTTTAGATCATATCCAATATATTTATGATTAATTTTAATATTTGTAGATCAGCACGTACTAGGACAATCTTTTCACTGTAAGGGATAAAACTTACATTAGGACAACCTTATAAGATTAATCCGTATGATCTAAATATTTATTTTAGATTTAAATATAAGATTATAATTTAGATCTAATCAAAATTATCAATTTAAAACATACATAAATATCATGTCAAATTTTCTAGGCTCTGATACCAATTGAAGAAAAAATCTAGGATTATATGGTTAGATTTTGAATTTTTTTCGAAAATAGTAGAAGCAAAAAATTTAGATAAATCATATTAATCAACTAAAAATATAAAACTCTTAGATCTAGGATCTTATGATATGATACTAGCATATATTAAATCTGAAATTAAATAAATAACTTGAAAGGTATTGATCATATCAATACCAAATCTAGATTTTATCTAGAATAATATAAAGATCATATCTCTATATCTGATCATAGGTCAAGAACTCCACTTGCTTTCTTTATGGTTGAGATTATTGCTTCGATCCACATAGAATATCCAGCCTCTACAGGTTGTCCACACGAGGCTTCGACATAGATCGGAGGTCCAGTGATCAAAAATTTGCGCAGCGTGCTAGCATCTTGTAGATCCCTCCTTGATGGTTGATCTTTGATCTTCTTCTTTTGATTTCTTATACCTTCCAAGGAATAAAGATTCAGAGGAGGACTGAATAGAGGTTCCTTTCTCACTAATCTCTCAAAAGAATATGGAAGAGAAAGAAGAGAAACCCTAGAGAAGAAACCCTTTCTTCTCTTCTTTCTTTTCTCTTACCAAGACAACCTAGGAAGTTATCCAAAAGAAACCTCACACCCCTCTACTGTTTGTGCCCAATATTCCCACACCAAAGAGGTTGTCCCACGCTGAAACTCACTTGAGAACCTCATGCCCAACCTCCACTTAAATAAGGAGGTAAGGAGGAGTCCTTCTCTAGGTCAAATACCTAGAAAAGGAATGTCCAAAAGAGACAACTATAGGGGGTGCCCAACTCTTGGGCACCTCCATTTCCTAGGCATGGGATACCTGGAATTCATGCAAATATGCTTCTTTCTTTGCAACAAAATTAGATCAAATTTCATCATATTAGGCACCTCTTAGTGGATAGAGTTTGGGGAATCACAAACACTATCAATTAGAGTTCTAGGTCAAAACAATTTCCTTGTTTTGACCTAGTCAAGACTAATTCCAAAATTCATTCCAAGGGGTCTGCATGGGACCTCATGGGTGTGAGAAATATCATACAAAAAATCAAATTAAGGGGCATGGGCGTGGGAAGAGTAGGCACCAAGGAAGAGAGAGAGTCCCAGTTCAACTGGGCGCTCTAGTTTTTCTTTGATCAAACCAAAATTTAAACCCAATTAAATTAGAATTAGTGCAACCTAATCAAAGATGATCCTAGTCCAACTAGAAGTCCATTTAAATTACATTAAATCATATTTAATTTTGGTTTAATTTTTAATCTTTTAGAAATTAGGTGCACACAAGTCCTAATTAAATTGGGAATTGATTTTCTTGGTAATTGGCTTATCCCATAATCCAATTAGACTTGATCTAATCAAGTCTAAACCAAACCTAATTGAGTCTCATTCAATTAGACTCAATCTCAGTCCTAATGTTTCATCAAATTAAGTCAATTTGCAATCCAATTCCTAATTAATCCTTCTACAATACTTGCACTAGATCAAACATTAATCATATTGACCGTTTGATCCTAGAACTATTCTTAATCGTGGATCAATTATCTGATTAGATCGAAACCCCTAATGTGTATGATCCCATAGATTCGAACCTAAGCCAGTAGCATAGAAATAAATTTCTATACTAATTGAAGTGACTATCTAGCAATGGTATCTAATATCTGGATAGATCAAATGTATATAAAGCAATATTCTAGAATCCATGTGAATATGGTTACCGTATAATTCATCCCTTTGACCCTGAATGCTCAAAGAATGACTCAAGATTTAACTGTCAACCCTAAATAAGTCATCTATATTGTATTTCAAAATTTTAAGTCCATCACATGGACTATCCTGATAAGATTTTGCTAAATTGAAATATAGTGACGCATTATTTCCAAGCTCTTGGAGCGGTCAATCCTATCTTGATCATGCACCAACTTCACAAATATTTGACTGTGCCCAAAAACCTTCGATCACTAAATTAGAAGTTTAGATAGTCTAACATCAAAGCATAGTGAATTTCTTGCAAGTCACCATGGTGATCTTAGGTCCAAAGGATACTTGTACCCATATTCTATCAGAGCAAATCTTGATAGTAGAATACTCTGAAGTTGGTCACATTTAGTGATGATGTATCCTTACATCTCACCCGCATGCCATACTAGTATCTTCACACTCCTTGGTTAAGAGGACAACCAATTTATATGGCACACAATGATCTACACTCAATAAATGTTGTCATCCTAGGTAACAACATATCATTTGGTCATTAATAATTTTAAGAACTAAATGATAAATTTTCTCTTTATCGAATCTAAATAGTCCTAAGAACTTCATCATAACACGAGAGTTCATAAAGAAGATGTACACTTATGATGAAAAAAGATAGAATAAATATTTTATTTATTATAAATCATATATAATTACAAAGATAGCTCAACTATCAATGATTGATGCTCGGCCTTGGCACAAGTAGCTCGACTGCTCGCGGGTTGCACTCCCCTTTTTTTATGAAACTTTTGCTCGGACATCTTCAATAAGCTTGGGCCTATTTTTGAAACTCGAGTTATTAATTAATCAACATCAAACTTGAAAATTAAATAAATAAGACCCTGAGGCAATTAACCCATGCACACCTTCAAGGTTGACTTAGCTAATGCCCACATTGAATAAAGTCTGCTCGGATAGAAGTTCTTTTAGTTTCGGGACCGTAAAGCTGCATAGGGTCTCCAAATCTTGCCTCAAGTTCTGGCCTAACGATGGCTCTTTCAACATATATTTCTAAGGCTCACCCCAATCTATGAAGCCCCACTCCTCGCCTGATGATTGAAGAATGAATAAAATGCATCCTTACCATTCGTGAATGGTAGAAGGACCACCTTGGGTTAATGAATGAATGGTCTTCCTCCTCTAAGGAGATACATACCACCAGCCATGTGATCCGGGTGCCTCTTAAGAGTGAAGAAATAATAAAAAAGTATGATGCTAGACTCTACCCTAGCCAACATGCATGACGCAGTAAAACCATATATATACCGCTATGAGTTTGGGACCACTGAGCATAGCAACATTTCAAAAAAATAAAAAAGAGTAATGAAAAAGGATGAAGAGGAAGCCTTAGCCTAGCCTAGAAACATTCCTCATAGAGGCTTATCTGACCTGGGGGAGGACTGCAAACCTCCTCCTCTACTTTTGGAACCTATAGTTGAAATTTTGGAGAAATATGGAACTAGTTGTGAAGCAATACCATCTCTCTCTCCATCATTTCAAATTGAAAGGTCACTGGAGCAAAATCAGAGCTGCTAGAATGGACCATCTCTTTGTAAGAGGAAAGCAAAAGAAAATTGAAAGAGAAAAATCTACAATTAAAGGACCTATGGTAGAAGAAGAGGATGAAGTTTTATCTATCTTATCCAGGATTCTATATAAATCCAGATCGAGGAGGATTCCAAATGATTCATCTTCTCAGAACATTAATTATGGAAGGAATGAGTCAGCGTATCCTAGACATGTGGCAATCACCAAGTGGGTACTGCCTCTGCCATCGATACAATGATTGATACGAATGGTAGAAATCATACCTTGCACCATCCCTAAAGAAATGTGTGAAGATGTGCGATGGTGCTTGCCACATGAGGGTGATTTTGATTCCAATCCTTCCAAATCTTTTCAAATTCTATCTAACAAATATTTTGGAAGTGATAAAATATAGCTCGAATCGGAGTTCGAACCGTGGCTTAGTTTGAAATTGGAATGCTCATATAAGCTTGAAGCTCTGCTAAGAAAGAATAAACATTTCTAGCAAAGATGAATTCATTCATTTATATAAAGGTTTGGATAGAAAATTCAACTTACATCAAGAGAGAGAAAATATAATTCTAGGCCTATTGGTGCAACGGTCAACTAGCTTCAAGATGACCTTCCTCAACATCAGCTTCCCCTATCTGAGCAGTTGAGTTAGTTTTGTTCATCTCCAGAAGACTATGAGATGCCCTTGCAAACTTTCCAAGGTAGTAATCTATCACATCCCTCAAGCTTTCATCTGAGAAATCTATTCACAAAAGCTCGGCATTATCTATTAGAAGGTGTATCTGAGCCATTGCCTTGCATTTTTGAAAGCCTGTGGAAAATGTTGACTTGTTGGCCTAGATTAAGATATTGGTCCCATTCCTTGCCAACTAGTCGAGTCTTTCATTCACCTTTTGAAGCTTGATCTAGGGGATAGAAGACTCCCAAACTATTGGTACCTCCCTTGAAGTAGTACCTTCGACCGTCCGAGACGTCCTCTTCTCATGATGCTCTCTGTCGGAAGTTCTAGGTCTTTTGACTGAGCCCCTATCGAGGCCCCATGGGGAATGAACCTCAAATGGAGAACTTCTTTTCCCCTCGAGTGTCCTTCTCAAATGATTGATGTCATCACAGGCTCGATGTCAATCTCATTCAGCTTCGAACCTCCATCTCTCAAGGTCCTCTTTTGTTCTATGGGCCCTCCTCACCTCATCGTCTCAACGATCAATCATTTTTTGAGCTTTGAGGAGAGCCTTCTTAGAATAATCAATCTCTTTGACCAGCTCAGCATTAGTGGCCTCCTCTTACTCTAGAAGATATCTCAATCTATCAATCTCTTCTCTCGTCTTTACGAGCTCTAAGGTTGAAGACTCAGAAGTAACATTGACAAAATTGACCAAGTAAAATCCTATCCGAGTGAGGGACTTTAGGGCACCCATCATCTGACATTAAGCCCCTTCTTCATCCAAAGCTTGCTTTTCATTAGATGGGAAAAAATCCTCCAAAAACTCTACTACAGTTCTAAGGTTCCCCACCACAGAAGAAGAAGGAAGCGCCAGTTGTGAAGATCCAATTTCAGTCATGGCCAGAGGTAGATTTGATCAAGGAACCTCCAGCTCCTATAGATCCTTAATTGTTATTATCTCGATCAGTTTTGAAAGCCTAATTACTTCCATCGCCCCCATTTTCTTTGTTGGAAGCTTTTTTATGAAAACTTCCCCTATCGGGGTCTCCTTTGTAGGAACTTCCACTGAAGAAGTCAATAAGGCTACCCATCTTGTAGCTTCCACTGCTGAGGTTGCCGGAAGGAGGTTTTCTTTCCCCACATTTATTGAGCTAGGAAGAGGTGTGATCAAAAGGGTAGCCTCGAAAGCCTTAGTAGTAGTATCTCCAAAAGCCAAAGAACGGGTAGACAGAGCCCTAGCCATCTCCTTTGAATTGATGATAACTCCAACATCCTCGACAACATAGGATCTATCTTATTTTCGAAGCTTACAAAAAGGACCTAAAATGGAGAGAATAGTGAGTACTATCATCACAGTCATTTTCTTAACACATTCTCCAAATGGATTTAAGAGAAGAAAGATGAAGACGAAAAGTCATTTCTTAAATTGAATTCTTAAAAGGACCAGCAGCCAAGTGATGCCCCCCACATATAGCCCATGTGACAAGTTGACATCACTAGTCTCTAAATGCCAAAAAGTGCAGCCGAAAGCATAAATGTGCATTATTGAATCCAAGGTATAACTTGGGAGTAGTCCTTTCACCTGATCCTCAAACTCAGCATTAGGGGGTAGTATTACGATAGTAACGTAAATACCTCGAATTAGCCATGTTGATGACTAATATATCTCAGACCAGCATAGAGGCACCAATGCTCAGAGGAAAAGAAGCTATCCCTATGCCCTTTAACCTAAAGGTTGAGCTGAGGCATGCTCTTGAGCTATTTTCTTCAACAACAGCTCGCTCAGTGCTTAAGCCCCTAAGTTACCTCAGATAAGTAATTCCTTAGCATGCATTGCAATTTTTCTTGCAGATAGTCGAATCTCATGAGAATAGATAAGACTTCCAGATCATGCTAGCAATGACCTCCTCATTTTAAGAAAGCAAAAAAGGGCCATAATATTGAGACAACATGATTAGTGCTCTAAGATTAGCAGAATAACATGATGTCTGCAAGACATTTTTTCTACAAATATTGCAAGCCCCAAGGATCTAGGTTAGCAAAAAATTTTTCTCAGAGAACTTATTGTTGCACTATTGTTCTCTACTGACTTGAGCATTAGAAGGTTCTCATCTGAGTCAAATCCCCTGGCTCGGACTTTATTTTGCAGGTTATTCCAACACCCCTGCATAAGATCAACTGCTCCACTTCCAAAGTGAACTATTTCAAGCAACAATAATTATTGTGTTTTTCTATAGTGATAAGTCACTTGTAATGCAATTGTTGCTGGAAAATTCTAACCTTTATTGGAGTGGCTAGAGTTGGTGGCATTGGATGTCCCAGTGGCGAGACCTGCAAAATTAGTTTGGATCAGAGGTGGCTTCGATAGGGACTTTCCGATGCTCAAGTCAAAACTCTGAGATAGAAATGAAGCATGCGAGAGTAGAAAAAATATTGTACCTAAGGTCCTGTTGAGATTCCTATTTAAAGATAAGGATTGGAGCCATTTATGCGGAGCAATCTATGGGTGGTTTTAGCTGATTAGGACATGACGTGATGAGATTCACGATCAAAATCTTTGGGATCTGGCAGTTGTGGTTTCCTTATCTAGATCATAGCTAGCCTTATCTAGATCATAGCTAGCTAGAAAAGACTATCGCTTGATTTTAAAAGAGAATTTTGAATTGGCCATAATTGCTAATTTAAGTAGATTGCCTCGGTAATCAACCAAAGATGGATTAGATATATCCAAAGGTGGATTGGCAATTGGTTGGAGGGGTTAGGGATCGATTCTTTGACTTTCGATGGGTTACTTGCCAAGGATGATTCAGGCCTTACCGAAGAGGGTTCAGTTTTGGCAAACTGCAATTTGGGGATGATGGTGAGTGTCGATGTCTATAGGATAGATAACTGAGGATAGGTTGGATGCTGAGGAAGGGTTGGCAAAGGGTGGTATTTGTTTGATGGTGTTGGTGGTTGAAGTGCTAGCGGTAAGCAGTGAAGGCTAATGACTGATGATGGATAGTAATACCCTACAATGGGTTGATTAAATTCGATGATGGGTCGATGATGACCGTTTACTGACTATTGGCTAGTAGTGATTTGGGGGCTCTATTATTTTGAATGTAGGAAGCTGATGATAGGTCGGATTCCGATTTAGGGTCGGTGATGGGTGGTTCATAAACTTGTTGCTAGACTATCACATAAAATTTAAGGCATCCTGAGTTTGGAGCCTTCGGCAATGACAGTTTTACCTCCAACACATACCCCCCTACTCCCTAGTTTGAGCCCAAGTAGGCTCGAATGTAGGGAGTATATCAAGTCGACAATACCAAAGACTAACAATATAATCTTTTTAGTTGAAATGACATGTGTGCGGGTTCCACCAAAAATAAGATGTCATACCGAAAGGCAATCTTGAGGGCTCCAAATTCAAAGGGCGGCTGACTCTATTTTAGGCATATCTTTTTGAAACTAGACAGCTGACAAAATGCCTAGGCTAATGGAGAGGTGGGATATGGCTAGAGATTAATGGCTAGTGGCGATTTGACATCCGGCCATACTCATCACTTTTGGCTATACATACCATCTTTTCTCTTTATTTTTAAGTTTTGTTCTCTCTTTCTTTCCTTCTTCTCTCCATCCATCTTGCGAGAGCTCCCATTGGCTGCCCTTTTCTTGCATTTTCATGCTTTCCGGTCATTGTCCAGGTCTTTCTTATGTCCTTGTTCTTTTTTGCCACTCGTGCAACCTTAGGTTTGTCCTCTAACCTCATTCTTCTTGTGCAGTTTATCTCCCGTTCCTTCTTCTTTTTATCTTCTTTTCTTTTTTTTTTTTTTTTTTTGCCTTTTTGATCTTTTGGTATTTTCCCCATGGTTGACTCTGGGAGTTCTGTCGGGGACTGGTCTTTGGATTCTTCCTTCTCTTTAGGGGAGGATTCGATAAAGTTGGGTATTGGACATGAGGTTGACCTGACTTTTGTGCCCAGTACATTCGAGTCTTCTTTAAATTTAGATGATTTAAGTTTGATTCAAGCTTAGTTTGGAATTTCTTCTGACTTTGAACTCAAGTTGCTAGGGCTGAACGATCGAATTTGCACTTTGCTTCTGGGTTAGCTCGGGCTAAACGATCGAATTTGCACTTTGCCTCTGGGTCAGCTCGGGCTTTATGAGGATGTGATGCTTGTCGCTACAGCATCAAAAATAAAATTAAACCGATCTTACTATTGGGTAAAACAACAATGAGTCGGATGTTGATTTTCTTGGTGATTGTAGGCTAAGTTACTCCAATTTTAATTAAAAAAAGAACTTTAGATTAAACTTTAAGATTAGAATTTCAACAAGTAGATTAAAGAAAATTAATTTAGATCTAGCAGATTAAAAAAAGAAAAAGCAAGTACTAATTAACTGGAGGTTTAAGAATCAGTTGAAGATATTTTGGATTTTTGAATCTATCTTTAGCATGATTGTGATAATTCTTTTTAATATAAAAAATTAAATTTTAAGAATTTAGTTATAATTATAACTTATTTTTTTAGAGCATGAATTGTATCGCTCGATTATAACCCATCCCTATAGAATCATAAGTTATTTAATACTTAATTACTAAAAATTCAGAACTTGACTTTCAATAATTTCTCTCTAACGTAAACTATTAAATTAAGTACGGATCCCATCTCCTGATCATAACCCATCCTAATAAATATAGTCTATTTAAATCTTAATAAATAGCAAGTATGTTAATACAAAGATAAGATCTCATGTATAGAAAATAAAATTTAAAATTGAGCATGAGAATATGTAATTCATCGTATTAAAAAAAATTACAAAAGATGGGGAAAAAAAAATTATAACCCATGCTAGAAAACTTCTTCTACTTCTCCAGAACTTAGCCATTTAGCCATGCATGCTTGAGGATTGCTTCAACTTGAATCTGGAGGTTTTGTGAAGGAAGATAGGCTTTTATGGAGGAGGGGGAGGTGAAGAGGCTGTGGCTTGGAAGAGAGGATGAGAGGACCTGCGAGAGGGAGGCCACAGCTTGGTTGTGGCGTGAAGAGGGCTTAGGGTGATGGATGGAGGAGGTGTGGCTTTTTTATAGAGTAGAAAGCATAGAGAGGAAGAGTTTCTCCCGAACTCTTCTTCGATTTTGGCCCAGACTCCTCTTACTCGGTTGCATTCCAACCACTGGATCACTATTGTATGTACCAGATCAAGTCAAAATCCATTGCCCGACTTCTTTTCAAAGCCCAAATTCTCTTTGGGCCGTTGGATCGCCTCAACAGAAGGTTTTAGGCCATCCGATTGTGCCAAAACTGAACCCGCCATCACGTGAAGAAAAAAATTTAGATGTTACGGTTCATTACAAAAAGAAACATTTGTTCTTTTGTAATGCCGCGTGAGTCCCTTAGCAAGCCCCCTGGCAGCCGTTTGATCATGTATTTGAAGCATTTTCAGTCATAGGATCGCACAAAAGCACCCCGCTCACCCTCCTGCACCGCGTGAAGAGCTGATCCACATGTTTCCCTATGAACATGACAACTTGATGTTACTGTTCCAGTAAGCTGCATGTGAACCGGATAGTTTTTGGGCTTGATTTCGAGCTGGATTTAGGCCATGAGCTCCATTTTGAATATGATTTTCTTTCAACTTTTTTTTTTTAATCTATGAATCGGGCTCTTTGTAATGGGCCTACAAAAAAAAGTAAGAAGAATCATCAATTGTTAAAGAATAAAGATTAATTAATATATATATTTTGATACTTTTTATTAATATATTTATGGTTCTTATCAGGAAGCATTCCGAGCTAGCGTAGACTTCTCCTTCATCTTTTGCTTATTGATCTTTTTCGCTTTTTGAACATTTTCTTAAGTTTCCTCATCTCTAACTCATTCCAATTTCTCATTAATTTTTTGACTACTTATTTTTTGGCTGAGGTTAATCCGACCATCTTCCTTTTCTAATCTTTCTTCACTATTAAGAACCATCCTCACTCTGAGGATTGGTGGTATATTTTTTCTTAGAGAGGGATACCTCCTCTAATAAAAGGAGTTCCTTTCTTGATTCACGGATGAGAGGAATGATTTTTGTTCAACTCGGATCTTGCTAGCAAAAACTAGAGGATATCGAGTTAGGGTCGACCGAGGGACTCTATTATGAGGAAGATTCCTATTTTAGGATGGGAGGACATAGAGCGCTTTCAAAATCTGCGAGAATATAAAATTTTTGGTTTGAAGCAACTTCTATCAGAGCAGACCCTATTTAATGTGAGTCTGAGTCTGACCAATCCTAAAGGTATAACTGCTCTAGTTGCCTCTTGTTGGAAAACTATGTAGGGTTTTATACATGTCTTTCAAAATTTTTTCGAAATTGAACGTAGTGGAAGATATAGATTAATCTAATTAACTTATTATATGCATGTGATCTAATCACTAAACCCTATATCTAGGATCTATGACATGTTAAGAAGCATGAATAAATCTAAAAAATAAAATAGATTGATATTGATCACATCAATTGTTGGGAATAGTATCCCAAAGTCAATCATCAGCTTATTGACGATTGAGTTGTCTGTTATAATTATATATGAATTATTAATAAATAAAATTTATTTTAATATTTTTCATTATAAATTCTTTCATCTTCTAATGAACTCCTATGTTGTAGTGAAGTCCTTAGGACTATTTAGAATCGATAAAGGAGGATTTATCATTTAGTCCTTAAATCTATTCGCAATCAAATGATATGTTGTTACTAAGAACGACAATATTTATCGAGTGTAGATTGTTATGTACCATATGGGTTGGTTGTCCTCTTAATCAAGGAGTGTGGAGATACTGGTATGGCATGTAGGTGAGATATAGGGGTATATCTGCATTGAACATGACCAACTCCAGAGCTTTTCTGCTATCAAAATTTGCTCCGATGGAATATGGGTTTAAGTATCCTTCTGACCTGAGATCACCATGGTGACTTTTAAATAACTTACTATGCTTTAGTGCCGGACTACTTGAATTTCTAATTTAATGATAAAAGATTTCTGAGCACAATCACGTACTTGAGGAGTCGATGCATGTATCAAGATGGGATTGACAGTTGAAGAAAAATCTCATTTTTCGTCGTAGGATCGTGCAGATCTAATCAGATCTGGGATAGATTTTTCTAAAAATTTCTAAATGATCCAATTAGATCTAAGAGTTTTTAGATTTGATCATAGTGATCTGATATTAAAAATTAAAATAAAATTAAATTAGATTTAATTTCTTATCTTGTTTGGATAATCTGATTATCCTGTGATGATCTTGATCTTTTCTGAGGTTCTGGAAGGAGCTATGCACGTACTTGGCCTCTATTGGTATTCACTCGGACAGGATCCAGACGTCTTCTCCTCACGAATCTTTTCTCTAATGATTAGATCTGAATTTGATCTAAAAAACCTTCAAAACAACTTCTGAAGGCAGCTTGTCCATCTCACGAATACCATCGCATAAATGTTGAACTCTTCATAAATTTTGATTGGATCTTCTTCTCTGATTTGTGCCCAACTTTTAGCATGTAGAAGAAGGAGAGAGAGAGAATCAGAGAGGGTGTGAAAGATGGAAGGGGTGACAGCCTTTTGGGTGAAAAATAAAACTTGTATTGAAGTGTATTGGCGTGAGAAGGATTTTATATCAAATACCTTGTGCCATCTAGACTCCTAAGTCATCAAGCAACTGTTAGATATATGTGCCCTAGAAGCCAGAATTGGCTGACACTTGTAATACACTTCTAGGGGCAAAATTATAATTTTGACTATAATTAATGAAATGGGTTATTTTTTATCACACATGTGTATTTAGTGTCTGTGATACATCCTTTGAGTTAATGGTAATGATAATTCATATTTTCAAGAGTTGAAAATTTAAGACATGAATAATCATTATTAACTCATAAACAGCTCCCGACCATAGGATCATCACGAGGATGGTGATTGATCCGGAAGGTTGGTGTACGATCGCTTCTCTTTAGTAGATGAGTCTTGAGTCTACGGTGTGGAGACACCGGAGCGAGAGTACAGGTACTCGTTAGAGAACGAGGGCACTGAGCGTGACCACCTCGAATAGTCATTAGGAAGTCTACCTTCTCGTCAATGACTGACTCGATGCTGCAGTAGTGTGTCTGGTTCTTTGACCTGAGATGCATCGGCAGTTCACCTTGAGGGTGTTATAGTTTGACTACACCATTACTCGGTCTCCTAGCCATATGGAACCCTGAGGTGTATGTTGGCTATGACATGTTCATTGTAGGAACTGGATTGCATCAAGATGGGATCTATCTACCTCGGTGGTAGAGGAGCAGCCCTATGATGATCATGAGAATCAAGTCCTGAAGCCCATGGCCATGGCAGAGTGAAATAATAGAAAGAGTTTCTATTTAGATTTTCACATTGGACTCGAATCGAATGATTACATCATATGACAGAGACTAGGGTTTGACGAGTTCACCTTAACCCTAATCTGATCGGGGCTCAAGATAGAAGAACTGAATCACACAGGTAGCTGCACCAAGAGGTTCGCATTCAGCTCTGATGGGTTGCCACCATATACTGCTAGGTGTCACTGGTGGATTTTGGGAGCAATTAGAATGATTTAGATGATCGATCATTCTAGCTGTTCGAATCAGAAGAGTTCTGATCCATCGAAAGGAGTTTCGATGATGTCGATGATAGAGATCATGACATATCCCATTACCATACAGAACTGAACCTAACTGGGTCACACAAACAAGGGTTTGAATCTGGTGATCATCAATTGAACTGATCTAGTTCAATTGATCTGAATGAGATTCAATTAGGTTCAAGGAAATCGTGCTAGCACTCGATTGAACCTAACGTTCTTCTTTTACTATCATAAATAAGTTGTCCTGACTGAGCCAAAGGAGTTTGTGCTCAATCAGAGGCCTTCATATGGTCTGACTGAAGGTTGTCCAAGTCAGAAAAGGTTGTCTTATTTGTAAGACATTACCTGCCATTTTTGGTCACCTGCCATTTCTTGTTCTTTGACTTTGGTCAAAAGTCTACCTTTGACTGGTCAAACGTTGACCATTCACCCTTTGACTTTTGACCACATGTCATGCACCTATTGGAGAGCTGGTGGGGGCCTGTCCCCCTGCCAGAACCTGGCAAGGAGAAGGGTGCACGCCAAGGGTGGCGTGAGCCCAAGTAGGAGGCGCCTAGGAGTCCTTGTTGGACAAGGACTCCACCTCCCTTTTGGATTCCAATCAGAGTTCTACTAAGAATCCAGTTTGACTGGTCTTAGGCGCCCTCTAAGGAGGAATCCAGGGGTCTCTATTCCAACCAATCAGATTTAGATCTGATTTCACAAAGGATTGTGATTGGTTGAGAGGAAGAGGAGTTGGATCACAAGAGGTCTATAAATAAGACCCTGCGCCCAACCCTAATTCTAATGCAATTCAATAGAGATTTCCCACGCCCCAAGGCTGCCTCTCTCCTCTTACTCCATGCCTAAACTTCTTCTCCTCTTGATCTCCACGTCCAAAAGGTGTTTTGGACTTAGTTTGGTGCGATTCAGATCAAGGAAAGGCGATCAAAAGCAAGAAGGCTGCGCTGCTGCAAAAGGACGACTGCAGATCTTCAAAAGAGTTTTGAAGATCCTCCAGATCAGATCCAGATCTGATTTTTGGAGGTGTGATAGAGAAGAAGAGGATCTCCAGATCCAACCCAAGTGGATACCGGTAGAGGCCAGGCGCTTGCGTGGCTAAGATCCAGAACCTTCCGCTGCAATCAGGATCATCTACAGGGTAATAGGATTACCCAAATCAGGTAAATTGAATTTGATTTAATTTATCTTGTTTTATTTTATTTATTAAAATAATAAGAATCAGATCTAAAACATATCAAGATCTGATTAGAGATCAAGAGAAAATTTTTGAAATATATCTCTTGATCTAATCAGATCTGAACGAACCTGGACCGGGAAATCAGGATTTCCCTTCAACTGGTATCAGAGCCATGGTTCTAAATTGTTTAGATCTAATTTTAATTTTATTTTAATTAGAAAATAAAGTGATTTCAGATGTCACATGAGATGTGATCAGATCTGAAATCAAAAAAATTAAAATTAAATGATTTGGATCTAAGATTACATGAAGATATGCATGACTAGTTCTAGAAATAGAATAGTTCTATAGAATAGTTTTGCATGTCTTTGATTTAATCTGATTAAATCATATTTTAGATCTTCTTATTTACTATTTTCTGATATTATAAGTGTTATAATAACATCTGATAAACAGCAAATAAAAATTATTTAATTTTAAATATCATATGAGATATGATAGATGCATGACTAGACTAGTTGTAGAATAGTTCTACATAATTGTCTAGATTAGAATTTATTTTGATTAGATCAATTTAAATCTAATTTTTTAGATTATTATGAGATAATTTAGATCTGAAAACATGCATGATTTGATACATGAGATGTATGCAAAATATGCCATTGATTAGATCTAAATTTGTATATGAGATATATGATATAGATCTATAAACTGTTTTGTAGTATTTACATGTTCCTGATTAAGGCGTTCCTCTTGGCCGTCCGGTCATAAGAACGAAGAAGGGTTTAAAGGCCCTCTCTTCCCATTCGATGGGGTGTTTCTTATGACGTGTAGGGGTGCTGCGTGTTCGTCCTTAATCAGAAACCCAAAACTTACTTTCTGCAAAACCCTAGATCCTGAAACCCTAGGATTTATTGTGCATATTTTGTTTATGAACCCTACTTAATTAAGAATTAAGTTTATGGAATATTAATTAGGTCTAAAATTGAGAATTTCAGATCTAAGACATATTCATAATACTGGGTTCGGGCTTGGGTAGCTCAATTAGGTCTAAGCGGTTGATCAAACCGAATCAAGAGTTGGTTAGATGGGATCAACAATGCTTAAATTGACCAGCCTAATAGGATTAAGTCTGGGTCAAGATCGAGTCACGATCAAGCAAGACCTAATTAGGCTCAGAGGTTAGAGTCTGGATTATAGGCTAACCCAATTGGTTCTGACTCAACAATTTGGTGTCTAAGGTAAGTTTGGCACAGACGACCGACTGGTTTTTAATTGGAAGCTACTCGACCTGAATGCGTTCTTGTGCGAGTTAACGGCATATTCCTTCCATCGGTCTCACTTACCTGGCCATATCTGTTGACACAGTTCTGATCTGAGGTGGTCAATAATCCGAGCTAACCCATGCCACTAGGTTAGTCATAATTGTTATGACTAAGCCAAGTCTAGTTTAATGAGACCTGAATCAATTCTCCCTAAGAAAAGATTAAGTCCGAGGTCTTCCACCATTGTAGATGTGCGGGCCCTTCCCGGGGTTGATTGTTCTCGGCTGGATACAGTGGCTCAGTTGCACCGGGAAGACGCAACCATGTCTATTAGGCATTGGATGCTATGGGCTGGAGGATGAGTTGGGCTCAATATTCGGATACGGTGAGAGACTCAATTAGAAACCCAGTCTATGCAAATGGTGGGTCTGACTTAACTAAGGAGTGGATCAATATTCTGGATACGGTGAGATTCATGAATTAGAGACCAAGTTTGGGTGCACCATGATTAGAGAATCATTGAACAAGAGTTGTTCACTCATTGGCTAACCCATCACCAATAACTGTTAGGTGAGGTGATGAGTCAGTTGGTGAGACCGCACCACCCACTAGAAATCATCAATCGCGGAGATTTTCGCATCTCTACAGAGGGAGTGTAGGGATCCGAGAAAATAGTGGGAGCTAATTTGTTTAAAAATAAAATCCCTAAACAAATTGGTCAAGTCAAAATTACAGTATCTAACTAGAATCTTTGACTCTCTACAGGAAAATGTCTGCGTCCAACCCATTGGCACGTATCCTGGACACACATAGACTGACTGGACCCAATTATAAAGATTGGCTCAGGAACTACAAAATTGTTTTGGGTTCAGAGAAGTTAACACATGTTTTTGGACCAGGACCCTCCCACCTTACCAGCTCGTCCATCCACTGAACAGAGAGCGTCTCTGGAAAAATGGATTGACGAAGATAATAAGGCCAGATACTTACATGTTGGGCTCGATGTCTGATGAGCTCCAGCGCCAACATGAAGATATCGGGACTGCTCGCCAAATGTTGGCTCACCTGCAGGAGATGTTTGGTGAACAGAGTCGCGCAGCCAAATATCAAGTCACGAAATGACTTTTTAAGGCTAAGATGCGTGATGGGCAGTCAGTCCAAGATCACTGTCTGACAATGATCAAGGACATGGAAGAGCTTGAGAAGCTCGGTGTGAAGTTGGACTTGGATTTGCAGAACGATATTATTCTGCAATCCTTGACTGATGCATATGGGCAATTCATCATGAATTACCACATGCATAAACTTCAAAATTCCTTGGCCGAGTTGATGAATATGCTGGTTACCGCTGAGCTTTCTATGAAAGGTTCTAAAGGCTCAGTTCTTGCTATGGAACGGACTTCTTCCAAAAGAAAGTCTTATGGAAAGAAAAGGAAGTCTGTGAAAAAGCAAAAGGTAGAAGGATCAAAGAAGAAGAAGGCAGAACCGAAGAAAAGGTCGATGGCAAAGGAAAGTGTTTCCATTGCAACAGCGACGGCCATTGGAAGCGGAACTGCCCTACTTACCTGGCCACCCTGAAGAACAAGAAGGAAGGTCCTTCTGGAGGTATGCTCGTTATTGAGTCTAACCTTACGGTTTCTTCTGCATCCAGTTGGGTGCTTGACTCTGGTTCTAGTGCTCATCTGTGCACTTCTATGCAGGGTCTTGAGGATAGCAGGAGGCTGAGGGATGGAGACATGATCCTACGCGTCGGTAATGGAGCAAGAGTTGCTGCAGTAGCCGTGGGAACATACCCTGCGATTACCATCTGGTTTAGACTTAGTTTTAAAAGACTGTTATTCCTACTAGCAGGAATTTGATTGGTCTTATCTGATCACCTTCTTTAAGGACCATTGTAGCATTCTTTATGAAAGAAATAAAATTGCAAATGGTTTCCTTGTTAATGGTCTTTATCAGTTGCATATTGATGTACCTATTTTAACTATCGAGCAAAACGTGAATGCCAAACGACCTAGGGATAGTCCAAACGACAGATATCTATGGCACCTGAGATTAGGTCATATAGCAGAAGATAGGATTAACAAATTGGAGAAAAATGGGCTATTGAGTCCATTGACTTTTGAGTCATATCCAACTTGTGAATCTTGTCTTCAAGGCAAAATGACTAAACTCCCTTTTGTTGGACATGGGGAGAGGGCCACAGATCTCCTTGCCCTAGTACATACTGATGTGTGCGGCCCATTCGATGTGCCGGCTAGAGGCAATTTTGTCTACTTCATTACCTTTACTGATGATCTGTCTAGGTATGGGTATGTGTATCTTATGAGACATAAGTCTGAAGCCTTTGAAAAGTTCAAAGAATTCAGACATGAAGTAGAAAAACAAACTGGAAAACCCATTAAGGTTCTTCGATCAGATCGAGGAGGTGAATACCTTAGCGGGAATTCCTAGACTATCTTAAGGAAAATGGCATAGTCTCTCAATGGACTCCACCAGGAACACCTCAACTCAACGGGGTTTCAGAACGGAGAAATCGGACTCTATTGGATATGGTTCGATCCATGATGAGCTTCACAGACCTCCCAGATTTTTTTTGGGGACATTCATTATTAACTTCAATCTATTTACTGAATAGGGTTCCCTCTAAAACCGTTCCTACCACACCGTATGAGATATGGCACGGTAAGAAACCAAGTCTGAGTCATCTCAGAATTTGGGGTTGTCCGGCTTATGTCAAAAGACAATAAGTGGACAAGTTAGAATTTAGGTCCTTTAGAGCTCGATTCATAGGATATCCTAAAGAGTCATTAGGATACTATTTCTACATTCTAGAAGACCACAATGTGATTGTGAGTCGACATGCCATATTTCTTGAAAAATAGTTTATTCAAGATAGTGGCATTGGAAAGCAGATTAAGCTTGATGAGAAAGTCTCACAAGCAGAACGAGCTAAGGACCAAGTGGAACCAAATCAGGTTGAGCCAATAAGAACACTACCTCCTCCACCTCGTAGATCGAAAAGAGTTTCCCGTCCCCCTGAAAGATACTTAGGTATTATTTCAGAGGACGTAGAGGAAATGTTCCTCATAGGTAATGGTGCTCATGGTGATGATCCCAAAACCTACAACGAGGCGATATCAGATATCGACTCCGAGAAATGGCTTGAGGCAATGAAGTCAAAAATTGACTCGATGCACTCAAACCAAGTCTGGACCTTGGTAGATCCACCAGAAGGTATAGTACCTATTGGGTGTAAATGGATCTTCAAGAGAAAGATTGGTGCAGATGGGAATGTGGAGACATTCAAGGCTAGACTGGTGGCAAAAGGTTATAGTCAACGTGAAGGCATTGACTATCAGGATACCTTTTCCCCGGTAGCTATGCTAAAATCCATCCGCACATTGCTTGCTGTTGCAGCCTATTTCGATTATGAAATATGGCAAATGGACGTGAAAACGGCATTCCTAAATGGATATCTTGAGGAAGATATCTATATGGAACAGCCGCTAGGTTTCACATCCAGTGATACTGATCACAAGGTTTGCAAGCTGCAAAGGTCCATATATGGACTTAAGCAAGCATCTCGGAGCTGGAACACTCGTTTCAATGATGTGATCAAGTTTTAAAGTTTGGTTTTCACATCAAAAATGAAGAGGAACCATGTGTTTTCAAAAGGGTCAGTGGGAGCGCTGTTGTCTTCCTCGTATTGTACGTGGATGACATCCTCCTTATTGGGAATGAAGATAGAAGAACTTAATCCCATGTTGACATCAGTCAAGGTGTGGTTGTCTAAGGAATTCTCCATGAAAGACCTAGGTGAAGCATCTAGGTGTCACTTTATTCTAGGAATTAAGGTCTATAGGGATACCGAATAGGATGCTAGGACTTTCACAGAAAATGTACATAGAGGAAGTACTAAAGAGGTTTAGTATGGATGAAACTCGATAAGAGGGGATTAATACCCTTCAGACATGGTATTCATCTTTCCAAGAAGATGTGCCCCAGCACACCTGAGGAAATTGAGAATCTGCATGAGCAAGATCCCTTATGCTTCTGCAATAGGGAGCCTCATGTATGCCATGATATGTACACGACCTGATATAGCCCATGCTGTGAGTGTCACAAGCAGATATCAGTCAAATCCAGGTGAAGAACACTGGACTTCTGTGAAATGTATCCTTAAGTACTTGAGAAGAACTAAGGATATGATGTTGGTCTTTGGTAATGGACTTGAACTCCAAGTTCAGGGATACACAGACTCGGACTTTAAGACTGTTCGATATAGATGATCGAAAGTGACTTTGGTCGACATCTGGAAGTCTGTTTGTGTGCAATGGTGGAGCTGTCAGCTATTAGGAAGAGGGGCCTTCCTCCTAAGCTTGGCAAACTGTGATACCCTTGCAGATTCCAAGTTGGACCGCCTATGGAGTCCTGTTGGAGGGACTCCATCTCCTTTTTGAATATAAGAACCAACTAGCTGCATCTTAGATGCAGAGGCTGGGGACTCTAAAGTCCCACCAAGAAATTTAGCGTTCTGGTACACTTATCTATAAATAAGAAGTTTGCTGCAGAAATTGGAGAGGCTAATCTCCCCTCTTCCTCCATGCCAAACCCACCTCTCCCTCTCCTCGTCCATGCCATTCCTCTTTACTGCGACAACAATGGCGCCATAGCCCTTGAAATTTGAAGATCTAAGGAGCCGAGATTTTTGTCTCAGGATCCATCTAGCCTAATATATGTCCAAGCACATTGAGCGGCGATACCATCTCATCTAATATGTGTGACTCCATAGGTTCGATTACCTTGAGAAAGGTTACGTTGAGGTAGATTTTCAAGAGAGTCAACTCCACAGATAATGTGGCAGACCCACTTACAAAGCAACGTTGGGCCAGCAGAAGATCTCTATTGAAGCCCAAAATTTTGCCTTGAGAAGATGGGACTTAGACTTGTAGCCAATTGGCTTTAGGACAAGTGGGAGATCATACACCGTTAGATATATGTGCCCTAGAAGCTTTCAGAATTGGCTGACACTTGTAATACACTTCTAGGGGCAAAATTGTAATTTTGACTATAATTTGGCGTAGCTAGCCACTCTTGATAGTAGAGTGCTACATTGGTCACATTCAGTGTAGATGTACTCCTACATCTCATCTGGATACTATATCAGTGTCTCCACACTACTTAGTTATGAGGACAACCAATGCATATGGCATACAGTGACCTACACTCGATAAGTTATCGTCTTTGTTAATAACTTATCATTTGATCATGAACAATTTAAGAACCATCTGATAAATCCTCCTTTATCGATTGATTGTAGTTCTAAGAACTTCATCTAATTTAGGAGTCATTTAAGAAAGATAGAACTTTTATGTTGAATCAGCCAAATAACTATTATTATTAGATAATTTATATACTAATTCCAATCATCTACTACTTAGATGATTGACTTTAGGACACATTTTTCAACATAGATAATCGGAGATCTTCATTTCATGTTAGGATAAGATTTTTCTCCTGTTTCTAATATGGTTAACTTTTATCCTTGTCAGGACGAGGTTCTCCTTCGGTTCCTGATAAAATTGCTGGAGCACTGAAAGGCCGTTGAGAGGGCCTCTCCTCATTTCCTCCTATCTTAGATAACCAGAGGTCTTCATCCATAGGATGAGATTCTTCTTCTATTTCTAACATGATTAGCTTTTATCCTTATCTGGATGAGGTTTTCCTTCTATTCCTGATAAGATTGCTAGGACACTAAAAGGCCATTGAGAGGGCCTCTCCCTACTTCCTCCCGTTAGTGCAAAATCTGGTCGTCACCAAATCCAACTGGAGTGGAGGTGGACGAGATCGCTGTCGGGGACCTGCAAAATAAAATCCCATCCAGAGCTGATGGGAGGTGGCTCCGGTAGGATCCTCTGACAATCAAGTCAGCTCTAGCTAATAGAAATGGAGTGCCCAGGAATGAGTTCGACAGAGTTTAGAGAAGGAGAAGAGAGCTTAGAGCCTAGAGTTAGTGTATCTAGAGGATCCTTTTTATAGGCGGAGCTTGATTGATGGTGATGGCCATACCGCCTAATAGCGGGCCATCGAGGCCGCATGGAGTTCGGTACGGAGAGGAAGGCATTGTCAGGCAGATAGTGACTACCATACTGACGGGTTGTGGGTCGCATGGGACTGGTTACGGAGAGAGTGGTGTCGCCAGTAGTGGTGGCCATGTCGTCCGATCGTGGGCCGCATAGAGCTTGTTATAGAGAAAAAGGTGCCGCCAAACTGATAGTAGCGGCCATACCATCGAGGTCCGATGGCCATAGCTCGAGGAAGCAGGCGTTGGTTGGTGGACTTGGGCATATACCAATTCCAAAGGAGTTCAAAATCCTGGAGGAGTTCGGCCAAAGGGGAGGCTCGAAAAGAGTTTGACTCATGTGGGAGTCCAACTGAAGCTCGGCCACTGAGGAGTTCTGCCGGGGTGCAATCGCTGAGGAATTTGGCCAATGGAGCTCGATCTCTAAAGAGTTTGGCCGGCTGAAGGAGTTCGATCGGGGCACGACCGCTGAGGAGCTCGGCTAAGGCTCATCCGCTGAAGCCCTTCCATGACTATCGATCGCACCAGGCTGAGCATCAGACTGAACTTCGATGGGAGCGGGGTTTATCCCCAATAATAGTCCCCCTCCACTCTCGAGTTTGAAATTCAAAGAAAGAGAGTACCAAAATAGGCGACTACCGAAGTCCTTTTTTGGGCTCTATATCTGTTGAAGTTGAAGCTCGGGGAAATCTTATTGCCTGAAGCCAAGGTTGCATCGGGGGAGATCTTATCTCCTACGGCCGAGGTTGATGTAGACACTCGAGGGAGATCTTATTTCCTGCAGCCAAGGCTGCCTCGGAGGAGATCTTATCTCCTGCAGCCGAGGTTGGCCCAGACGCTCGAGGGAGATCTTATCTCCTGTAGCCGAGGTTGGCTCGGATGCTCGGGGGAGATCTTATCTCCTACAGTCGAGGTTACCCCAGAGGAGATCCTATCTCCTACAGTCGAGGTTGACGTGGGCTCTCGGGGGAGATCTTATCTCCTACTGCCAAGGTTGCCTCAGGGGATCTTATCTCCTGCAGTCGAGGTTGCCCCGGGGGAGATTTTATCTCCTGCAGTCGAGGTGCCTCGGGGAAGATCTTATCTCCTACAGCCAAGGTTGATGTGGGTACTCAGAAGAGATATTGTCTTCTACAGTCGAGGTTGCCTCAGGAAAGATCTTATCTCCTGCGTCCGAGATTGGCTCAGATCTTAGGGGAGATCTTATCTCCTATAGCCGAGGTTGCCCCAGGGGAGATCTTATCTCCTGCAGCTGAGGGGTTGCCTCAGGGGAGATCTTATCTTCCTACCACCGAGATTGATGCGGGTGCTCGGGGGAGATCTTATCTCCTGCAGCCGAGGTTGCCCTGGGGGAGATCTTATCTCCTGCAGCCGAGGTTGCCTCGGAGGAGATCTTATCTCCTGCAACCAAGGTTGCCCCGGGGAAGACCTTATCTCCTATAGCCAAGGTTGATGCGGACGCTCGGGGAGATCTTATCTCCTGCCATCGAGGTTGGCTTGGACGCTCGAGGGAGATCTTATCTCCTATAGCCAAGATTGCCCCGAGGGAGATCTTATCTCCTGCAGCCGAGGCTGCCTCGGGGGAGATCTTGTCTCCTTCAGCCAAGGTTGATGCGGGCGCTTGAGGAAGATCTTATCTCCTGCAGTCGAGGTTGCCTCTGAAAAAAATCTTATCTCCTGCAATCGAGGTTGGCCCGGACGCTCGGAGGAGATCTTATCTCCTGCAGCCGAGGTTGCCCCAAGGGAAATCTTATCTCCTGTAGCCAAGGTTGCCCCGGAGGAGACCTTATCTCCTGCAGTCGAGGTTGATGCGGGCACTTGGGGGAGATCTTATCTCCTACCATCGAGGTTTCCTTGGGGGAGATCTTATCTCCTGTAGCCGAGGTTGGCCCGAATGCTCAGGAGAGATCTTATCTCCTACAGTCGAGGTTGCTCCAGGGGAGATCTTATCTCCTGCAGCTGAGGCTACCTCGGGGGAGATCTTATCTCCTGCAGTTGAGGTTGATGCGGGCACTCAGAGGAGATCTTGTCTCCTACAGCCGAGGTTGCCTTGGGGAAGATCTGATCTCCTACTACTGAGGTTGGCCTGGACGCTCAGGGAAGATCTTATCTCCTGCAGCCAAGGTTGCCCCGGAGAAGATCTTATCTCCTACAGTCAAGACTGAGGGATTTTGATCGACTCATGTTAGGATGAGGTTCTCATCCCATTCCTAACATGGCCACCATCGACTACTTCATTCCTGTCACCACATAGTTTTTGCACCAAGGGATAATAACGTGAAAATGAAGCAGCTTTATTGAAGGAAGATTACTGATAATACATTCTCAGATTTTCTGTGTTCCAAGATCGTGGAAGCATCATCCCTCCAAGCTTCTTCAGGCAATAAGTATCGAGCCGGATGACCTCCACCATTTTATACGGGCCTTCCCAATTAGGGGTGAGCTTTTTCTGACTCTGAGGCTGAGAGACAATGACTCATCGGAGCACTAAGTCCCCCACTCTGAATGTCTTATTTCTAGCTCTGAAGTTGTAGTACCGAGCCACATTCCGTCTATAGGCTGCCATCCGGATGCGGGATTCCTTTCTTTTTCTTTCAGCAGGTCGAGGTTGACTCAGAGGTCCTGAGGGTTGTGCTACTCATTGAAGCCCACGACTCGTGCAGACAGGAGCTTAAGCTCGATCGGGATAACTGCCTCCATGCCAAAGGCCAAGGCAAAGGATGTTTTCCCGATCGGCATCCTTTATGTAGTTCGGTATGTCCAGAGGACGTGGTAGAGTTCATCCACCCAAGCCCTCTTTGCCCTGTTGAGCCTTATTTTGATGCCTTGTAGCAGGATTTGGTTGGTCACCTCAGCTTCCCCATTGGCCTGTGGGTGAGCCACCGATGTGAAGCGGTAGGAGATGTTTAGTTCTTCACAGAATTCAATGAATCTCGCTCCAACGAATTGTCATCCATTATCGGTTATAAGGGTTCGGGCAGATCGAACCAGCAGACTAGTGACTTCCAAGTGAAGTCCTGCACCTTGGCCTTGGTAATCTTCACTAGTGGTTCGGCTTCGACCCACTTGGTGAAATAGTCGATCGCGATCAGGAGAAACTTTCGCTGCCCGAACGCCATCAGAAAAGGGCCAAGTATATCCATTTTCCACTGCACAAATGGCCAAGGTGCGCTTAGCGGAGCAAGCTCGGATGTCGGCTACCTTTGTACGTTGGCATTCTTCTGACAGCGATCACACTTCTTCACATACTCCATGGAGTTATGAAACAAGGTCGGCCAGTAGTACCCTTACAGAAGTAGTCTTTATGATAGGGACCTGGCTCCTATGTGACTTCCACAGAGTCCTTCATGCACCTCCCACAGTGCGAGGTCAGCCTCTGAAGGTCGGAGACATCTTAGCAGTGGGAGGGAGTATGACCTCTTATGCAACCTACCTTCATATAAAATATAGCGGGAGGCCTAATTCCTGAGCTTCCGAGCTTCTTTCGGATCGTGAGGAAGGACCCCCTCCTTGAGGTAAGCGACCAACGGGTCGATCTAGCTTGGCTCGAATTCCATCTGTAGGACGACCTAAGGTTCCTCTGGGGTTGGACACTTCAGAGACTCCAAAAATACTTCTTTGGGCAGTTCGACTGGGGCTGAAGTGGCCAACTTGGAGAGAAGATCGGCTCTTGCATTTTCCGCCCTCGAAATCTATTGAATGCTGAAACTGTCGAAGGTCGGAGTCAAATCCCTCACTTTCTCAAGGTATCTCACCATGCTTTTCTCCCGCGCTTCATAGCTGCCATTAACTTGGCTGACCATCAGCTGGAAATTACTGTAGACTTGAAGTCAATCTACTTTTAATTCCCTTGCTATTTTTAATTCGATGATTAGCACTTCATATTTGGCCCCATTGTTGGTCACAGAGAACTCAAAGGGTAGTGCGTACTCGACGATGACTCCCTCGAGACTGACCAAGACCAGCCCCACACTGGCTCCAATGGAGTTGGATGAACCATCCACGTGCAGAGCTCGGGAGCCTTCGGGGAGGTCGGCACTTTCCTCGAAGAGATTCGACTGTGATAGCAGGGCATCGATCTCATTCCGATCAAGCTCGGATTTGACTGGAATGGTGCATTCTAATACAAAATCCATCAGTATCTAGGCCTTAATCGATGGTTAGGACTGGTAGTTGATGTCGAACTCTGTGAGCTTGATTGCGCATTTTGCGATTCCCCTGCCAGAACCTGGCAAGGACTGACTCGATGCTGCAGTAGTGTGTCTGGTTCTTTGACCTGAGATGCATCGACAGTTCACCTTGAGGGTGTTATAGTTTGACTACACCATTACTCGGTCTCCTAGCCATATGGAACCCTGAGGTGTATGTTGGCTGTGACATGTTCATTGTAGGAACTGGATTGCATCAAGATGGAATCTATCTACCTCGGTGGTAGAGGAGCAGCCCTATGATGATCATGAGAATCAAGTCCTGAAGCCCATGGCCATGGCAGAGTGAAATAATAGAAAGAGTTTCTATTTAGATTTTCACATTGGACTCGAATCGAATGATTACATTATATGACAGAGACTAGGGTTTGACGAGTTCACCTTAACCCTAATCTGATCGGGGCTCAAGATAGAAGAACTGAATCACACAGGTAGCTGCACCAAGAGGTTCGCATTCAGCTCTGATGGGTTGCCACCATATACTGCTAGGTGTCACTGGTGGATTTTGGGAGCAATTAGAATGATTTAGATGATCGATCATTCTAGCTGTTCGAATCAGAAGAGTTCTGATCCATCGAAAGGAGTTTCGATGATGTCTATGATAGAGATCATGACATATCCCATTACCATACAGAACTGAACCTAACTGGGTCACACAAACAAGGGTTTGAATCTGGTGATCATCAATTGAACTGATCTAGTTCAATTGATCTGAATGAGATTCAATTAGGTTCAAGGAAATCGTGCTAGCACTCGATTGAACCTAACGTTCTTCTTTTACTATCATAAATAAGTTGTCCTGACTGAGCCAAAGAAGTTTGTGCTCAATCAGCGGCCTTCATATGGTCTGACTGGAGGTTGTCCAAGTCAGAAAAGTTTGTCTTATTTGTAAGACATTACCTGTCATTTTTGGTCACCTGCCATTTTTTGTTCTTTGACTTTGGTCAAAAGTCTACCTTTGACTGGTCAAACGTTGACCATTCACCCTTTGACTTTTGACCACATGTCATGCACCTATTGGAGAGCTGGTGGGGCCTGTCCCCCTGCCAGAACCTGGCAAGGAGAAGGGCGCACGCCAAGGGTGGCGTGAGCCCAAGTAGGAGGCGCCTAGGAGTCCTTGTTGGACAAGGACTCCACCTCCCTTTTGGATTCCAATCAGAGTTCTACTAAGAATCCAGTTTAACTGGTCTTAGGCGCCCTCTAAGGAGGAATCCAGGGGTCTCTATTCCAACCAATCAGATTTAGATCTGATTTCACAAAGGGTTGTGATTGGTTGAGAGGAAGAGGAGTTGGATCACAAGAGGTCTATAAATAAGACCCTGCGCCCAACCCTAATTCTAATGCAATTCAATAGAGATTTCCCATGCCCCAAGGCTGCCTCTCCCCTCTTCCTCCATGCCTAAACTTCTTCTCCTCTTGCTCTCCACGTCCAAAAGGTGTTTTGGACTTAGTTTGGTGCGATTCAGATCAAGGAAAGGCGATCAAAAGCAAGAAGGCTGCGCTGCTGCAAAAGGACGACTGCAGATCTTCAAAAGAGTTTTGAAGATCCTCTAGATCAGATCCAGATCTGATTTTTGGAGGTGTGATAGAGAAGAAGAGGATCTCTAGATCCAACCCGAGTGGATACCGGTAGAGGCCAGGCGCTTGCGTGGCTAAGATCCAGAACCTTCCGCTGCAATCAGGATCATCTACAGGGTAATAGGATTACCCAAATCAGGTAAATTGAATTTGATTTAATTTATCTTGTTTTATTTTATTTATTAAAATAATAAGAATCAGATCTGAAACATATCAAGATCTGATAGAGATCAAGAGAAAATTTTTGAAATATATCTCTTGATCTAATCAGATCTGGACGAACCTGGATCGGAAAATCAGGATTTCCCTTCAGCAACCTATTTGCTTGATTACTTAGGACTCTAATCTAATAACTCATGTTGCCAACCTGATCTTTATTAGGTTTGGTCACCCAAAACTCCTCCCAAGTTGGCGTGAAGAAAGGATAAGGAGGAGTCCATGGCGCATGGGACTCCTCCCTTCAAGAGTTTGATCTCAATCAAACTCTATTAGAAACCCAATCTAGGCACCACTAAAAATCATGAAATTAGGCTCACCCAAAGTATGACTCGAGCCCAATCTCATATCCAAAAATTAGAGAAAAATTATTTTCAAAAAATTTTCTAGAAGCCTTTGATCAGATGATCCTCAGTTCTCTCAATTAGGTCAACTTTTGACCCTTGTCCAATTTCATCATGAATGGATTTAATTTTTATAATTAATCTAACCTGGATAGATTTCAATCAGATGAAATTAAATCCATTCAAGATATAAGAATGAGTTAAATCAAATTTAACTCAATTATGATAAATCAAAAAGATTACAGAAGAAGAAAGTTAGGCTCAATCGTGTACTAGCATGATTACTTTGAACTTAATTGGATCTTATCTAAATCAATCAAATTGGATTAGCTTAATTGATAAAATCCAGATCTAAATTTTTATTTGTGTGATCTAGTTAGGTTTAGTTTCATATGATAATGAGATATGTCGCGATCTCTATCATCGACATCATCGAAATACCATTTGATGGACCAGAATTTTTTTAATTCATACAATTAGAATGATTGATCATCAAAATTATTCTAATTGCTCCTAAAATTCATCAGTGATATCTAGCAGTATATGGTGGCAATCCATCAAAACTAAAAGCAAACCTCTTGGTGCAGTTACCTATGTGATTGGGTTCTTTTATCTTGAGCCCCGATAGGATTAGGGTTAAGGTGAACTAGTCAAACCCAACATCCATCATATGAATTAATCATTTGATTCGAGTCCAATATAAAATCCTAATAGAAACTCTTTCTATCATCTTCACTCTGCCATGGCCATGGGCTTAAAAACTCTATCTCATGATTATCATAGGGCTACTCATCTATCGAGGTAGATAGATCTCCTATTGGTATAATCTAATTCCTACAATGAACATGCTATAGCCAACATACATCTTAGGGTTCCGAATGGCTAGAAGATTGAGTTATGGTATAGTCAAACTATAACACCCTCAAGGTGAACTGTTGATGTCCCTTAGATCAAAGAACTGGACACAACACTACAGCATCGAGCTAGTCATCGACGAGAAGGTAGACTTTCTTATGACTGCTCGAGGTGGTCACGCTCAGTGCCCTCGTTCTCTAATGAGGACCTATATTCTTGCTTCGGTATCTCTATACCATAGACTCAAGACACATCTATCCTAAGAAAGTGATCGTACACCAACCTTCTGGATCGATCACCATCCCTATGATGATTCTACGGTCAGAAGCAATTTATGAGTTAATTATGAGAATTCATGTTTTAAATTTTCAACTCTTGAAAATATGAACTGTAATTATCATTAACTCAAAAGATGTATCACAGACACTTTAAATATACATTATGATAGAAAAATAATTTTTTTATTAATTTATAGTCAAAATTATAAAATTATCCATAGAAGTGTATTATAAGTGTTAGTCAATCTAACTTCTAGGGCACATATCTAACATTGACCACTCCTGATTTTAGGAGCTGTATTCAATTGTATTTTAATTTAGCAAATCTTTGGCTAGGATAATTCTAGTGAGGCATCACAAGATTAATTGCTTAGAAATATGATTTGGATGTACTTTTCAGGATTGACAGTTTAACTCTAAGTCATCCTATACACAAAGGTCAAAGGGATGAATTATGTGGTAACTATATTCACATAGGTTTTGAGTGTTGTGATTGCAACTATTTAATCTATCCAGATGTTAGGTATCATTACTAGATGGTCATTTCGATTAGTATAAAAATTAGTTCCTATACTACCAGCTTAGGTTCGAACCTACGGGGTCACACACATTAGAGGTTCCTACCTAATTTGATGGCTAATGAAGAGTCTCACTGGACTAGGACGATCTATGGTCAAGAGTCCCACTGAACTGGAACTCTTCGACCATGAGTCCTACTAGACTGAGACTCTAAGTCCTACTTGTCTGGGACTCAATGATCGGAGTCCTACTGGACTAGGACTCTATGTCAAGAGTCCCACTAGATTGGAACTCTTCTATCAAGAGTCCTATTGCTCTGAAACTCTATGTCTCACTTATCTGAAACTCTATGATCGAGAGCCCTACTAGTCTGGGACTCTATGATCATAAGTTCCACTCATTTTGGACATTGGGATTAAGAGTTTCATTGGTTTGGGACTCTTCCATCAAGAGTTTCATTTTGATGGGACTCTATTGCTCGGACACCTATTGAATTTGGACTCTATATTTATGAGAGATTTAATTAGTGATTAACTCAATTTGATGAAGTAATGAATTTAGATCAAGTCCAATTAAATTAGATTCAGTTGGGTTTGATCCAATTAGGTTATGAGATGACCTAATCACCGAGGAGATTTGATCCCTAATTTAATTAGGAGTTGGACTTGATCAATTCTTGATTTTATTAGAATTTAATTAAGTCTAATTAATCCTAAGTTAATTAGATTTAATTTAGTCTAATTGGGCCTAACCAAATAGGTTTGGGTTGGTTCAATTGGATAAGAACAATTGAGACTAGTTTGACTAGTCTTTCATGCACCACATAATATCTTTTTGCACCATCCTATTCTCCACAAGAAAGATGTTTCTAGTGAGTGTTTTCCATACAAAGAAGGCTCATGCCCCTCCTTTCCCTCATCCTTGAGAGATAAGATTAGTTTAGTTGCTATTCAAATTCAAAAGAAGTTTGAATTTGAATGAACGATCTCTTTATCTCAACTCTCCATCACGCCATCTCTTGGATTTTGTGCTAAAAATAAATCATGGTGATTTTTGGACAAGTGCACATTAGTAAACAAACTCCCTCCTTCCATGTGTGAGCCTCTCCCCTGAATGAGAAAATTTAGGAAAAATCAGAGGGAAGGAAAAATAGAGAGAAAAGAAGGTGCTAGGGTTTGAGTGATTGTGCTGCCCTAGATTTATGATCTAGAGCTTGTGCTGCGAATTCATGAGATTTGAGTGTCAAATCTTCATGAAACTTTTTGGAGATCTTCCTCAACCTCTTCTCTCCCTTTGCTACTAATCCAAGGCATCCAAAGATTCGATAGAGGAAGATCAAAGGAGTTCGATCAGCATCAGCCATCGAATGATCCTACATCGAGCTAGCATTTAGGAGGAGCTGATCAGGATCAGGATCTTGTATGGACCATCCATGGAGGCTAGATATATGTGTGGCTATATCATGATGATCAAATCTTCTTGGTAATCAGATCGATGGTGACTCGATTGTGGAGATCATCTACCCATGCAAGATAATGTATTCTGATCATGTAGCACAGTAAAAGTGTTTCACTGCTCATAGCCTTTATTTTCAGATTTCATTGCATGCATGTATATTATATTAGATCCTAATAAAGTAGAAATTTTAGATCAGATTTATAGCTCTAGAAAAATTAATTAGATTAATTTTTATTTTTACTATATTTAATTTTTAAAATTTTTTTGAAAGTAGAGCTAGAAACCTTGCATGCACATCATCAATGGTATCAGAGCATCCAGATTATTTAATGTGATGAATATGCATGCTTAAATTATTTTTAGATTAGATCTAAATAATAATATAATTTTTAAATCTAAAAATAAAATCTTGATCATACGGACTGAAGGTTGTTCTGCTGTAAGGTTTATCCCTAACAGTGAAAAGGTTGTCCTGGTACGTTGCTGATCTAAAACATTAATCATAAAACTTTAGATTTAATCTAATATTTTTATAATTTGATTAAATTAATTTTAATCTAATTTTTAATAATGCATAAGTATTTAAATTAGATCTAATTTGATTCATGATTTTTTATGTATTGCACATAGATCTAGATTAAAACCTACAACTAGCATTTGTTTGTGAAATGAGCTGACCTAATTTTGAAATGGGTTGACCCATTTGGTGAACAGTGCTAGGTTGTAAAGAACTTTTCAAAATTTTAAAAAATATTTTTAAATTATCGAATCCTAATCCTCAATCCAAAAACTTAATTAAGATTAAGGATTATAAATTAGGATCTAGAATTATAAATTAAAGATCCTAAGTCATTGATCAAAAAATTTGGATTATTGGGTTAGATGAATTAGGTCCATTAATTGAGTTAGACTTAAGGTTAGTTAAAGAATGAACTAAATTAGAGTAATTGATCAAATCTAACCAAATGTTGATTTAGATTAGGTTAAGGACTCTTTAGACTCAATTACAATAGTTATAGTTGGTCAAGTCCATGTCTTTAACAAGGACCAAGTGAACTTGATTCATTGCTATGCGGTCGAATTTGAGATTACTAAGGTGGTCAAATTGAAACTAATGAATTGGATGGTGTCTAAGATAAGTTTGATAGTTCAGATCAGTGATTTTTAATTGGGAGCTACTTGCATTGATTTCGATCTTTGATGAGTTAATAGCATATCCCTTTCACCGATCTTACTTACCTGGCCATCCTAGTAATTAGATTTTGATTAGATCACTTGGTGATTTAGGCTTACTCATGCCAATTAGGTAAATCAGTATGACTGATTTAGGTGCTCCTAATCCTAGCTTTAATTAGGTTCTTTTTGATTTGACTTGGTGAAGTTAGTGGGAGGATCGAAATTAGCTGGTTAATTCTTTTCTTTTCTTCTTATAATTAATTAATAAAATTCTCTAAAATTATTAGATCCTTAAAAATGATAAAGTTATGGTAATAACTAAGTCATAGACTCCCATTAAGTTGAGTGATAATGGATCCATTAATTTAATAATCATTGGAGGCCCAAAGGTCTGGTGCTTATTGACTAATGGAATTATCATTCATAATATGATGATTTGATCATGTCTTTCTAATGGTGGTCAAGTTGGCCAGCCAAAGTTTGGCCTGATTATTTATTGATCAGATGCATCAAATATGGTCATGTTAATGGTTGGACCTAACCAAAATTTTTTTGGAGAAAAATTAAATTATTAGAAGTTATTTAGAGAAATAATTGATTATGAACCTATCCATAGATGCACATGGGTTGACCAACCAAAGTTGGGCTCGTGTGTAGTTTGTGAGAATTCTAGTGCCCACTAAGAAATTAAAGTAATTCTTTGAATTGAAGGTAGAGGCTACTAGTTCATATAAAATAGTGGAAGAACCTTTAGACTAAAGTCCAAGTCTTTAGGATAATTAATATTGAAAATTATGTCCCAAAGCCAATCATCAGCCTATTGATGGTTGAGATATTATAATTGATTTATTAATTAATAAAAAATATTTTGACATCCTTTTTCATCATAAATTTACATCTTCTAATGAACTCCATTATTGTGATGAAGTCCTTAGGACTATTTAGTTTCAATAAAGAAAGAATTTATCGATTAGTCCTTAAAATTATTTACGATCAAATGATAGGCTGTTAATTAGGACGACAGCGTCTATCGAGCATAAGTCGCTATATATCACATAGGTTGGTTGTCCTCTTAACTAAAAAGTATAGAGATATTGGTATGGCATACAGGTGAGATGTATAGGTACATCGTCATTAAACATGACCAACTCCAGAGCATTCTGCTGTCGAGAATATCTCTGATGGGATATAGGTATAAATATCCCTTAGACCTAAGATCACCTCAGTGACTTACAAGCAAATCACTATACTTTGGTACCGGACAAACTAAATTTTTAATTTAGTAATAGAAGGCTTCTGGGCACAGTTATGTACTTGCGAAGTTGGAGTGTGATCAAGATGGAATTGACCACTCTAAGAGTTGGAGAAGAATGTATTACTGTATTTTAATATAGCAAAACCTTGGCCAGGGTAATCCATCAGATGGATTTGATATTTTGAAATACAATATGGACAACTTAATTAGAGTTAACAGTTGAACTCTGAGGTGTCCTATGAGCATTATGGTCAAGGAAATGAATTATATGAAAACTATATTCACATGGGTTCTAAGGATTGTGTTCTACACTTTTCGACCTATCCAATCATCGCATATCATTGTCAGATGATCATTTTGATTGGTATAAATTTTTTTTTCTATGCTATCGACATAGATTTGAATCTATGAGATCACATATATTAGAGTTCACATTCCGATCGGATGGTTGATCAGCAATTTAGAATTGTTTTAGGGTTAAATGATCAATACGATTAATGTTTGACCTAGTGCAAGTGTTGCGGGAGGATCGAATAGCAATTTGATTGCTAATTAAATTAATTTAATTAAGACAGTAAGCTGAGATTAAGTCTAATTAAATATGGTTTAATTAGATTTAGTTTAGGCTTGATTGGATCAAGTCCAATTGGCTTATTGGATAAGTCAAGTGCAAGGAAGAACTAGTCCTAGTCTTACTAGGACTTGGGTCAACTCAATTTTCTAATTTCATTAGAAAATTAAATTAAAATTAAATTAAATTTAATATAATTTAATTAAGTTCTTAAATAAATTAAAACTTTATTTAATTAGGTTGGTACTCATATTTTTATTTGGTTAAAAGACCTTGTTTGATCAAGTCAAAACAGGACTAGGACTCCCTATTCCTTGCGCCATCTAATCCTCACGCCCCACCCTTTTCTCTTTGCATTTTTATGTGAATAATCTCCATGCCCAAAGGTTTCTCATGCTTCCCTTCTCTCTTTTTTTTTCTCATATGGAAGTTTGTTGGAAGACAAAGTCAAAAGGGGAATTAGTTTTGCTTAAGGATTCTATGAGATAGAATCCTTGTCAACCAAAACTCTTTGCATAAGTGTGCTGACCCATCCTTCCTTATTTTCTTTGATTTTCATGGTAAAAGATGACTTTTTTGTGTGCCCCCTTTTGTTGGTCCATGGCAGAAAAAAAGGTGGGGGCGCCCAACTCCCAAGAGTTGGGCGCCCCAACAACTTTTCTTATTTGGTTCTTCCTAATCTAGGTTTTTTACTTAACTTGGACTCTATATATCTCTTTATTTAAAGAGAATTTTTTATTAAAATTTTTGTGAATTATAGACATTTGAGAGGCATCTTTGTTGTAGAAAAATCAGAGATAAAATCATCTGGGTCATGGAGATCTTGAAAACACAAATCAGGATGTCTAGAAAAAGAAAAAAGAAGAAGAAGAGGGTCGTCTTCTAGGGATTTTGTTCCAAATCTCTTCCTCCCATTTTGTGAGCTTTTGAGAGGTATCTCAGCATCACAAATCTTTTTCTTTCCTTTTTGTATTTTAGAGAGTTCAAGTTTTGAAGAACGAAGCATCGAATCAACCGTCGAAGAGAGATCAGCATAGTGCTAGAATACTGTGCTGATTTTCTGCATCGTTGATCATGTTCGTGGGCTCGTGTGGACGACTCCTAGAGGCTGGACACGTATGCAGCTTATGAGTTCATCCTCAAGTTTGGATCAGCGATCAGTAAGTTAGAATATCTAACTTGCTCAGGTAATAGATCTGATCTATTAACTTCATACCTGCATTTGATGTAATATAGATCTAGGTTGATTTGATCAATCTTTTCTTTCTTATTTGATTTTAATTTTTGATTTAATATCATATCTTGATCATATAATAGATCTGAGATTTAGGTAATTATATATTTATTTTAATAAATATTTAATTTATTTAAGTCTTTCGCTGCATGATCTTGAAAAAATTTCAAGATCGATCCATGAAACCCTAGATCTGGTTCCTTCAATTGGTATCAGAGCCAAGTTCTTGTTATATAATTTTTATACATGTTTAGATTATTTCTTAGATTAGATCTAATTTATAATCTAACTATTAAATTTAAAATTTTTTTAAAAAAATCAGATCTCACGAACTGCCATAAGGTTATCCTACTGTAAGGTTTATCCCTTACAGTGAAAAGGTTGTCCTAGTTCATGATGATCTGATTCTATTCATAAATTTATTAGATTTGATCTAATTTTATTTATAATTTAATAGATTTAAAATAATTTTAGATTTAAAAATAAAATATTTTAGATTGTACGGACTGCCATAAGGTTGTCCTGTTGTGAGGTTTATCCCTTACAGTGAATAGGTTATCCTAGTACATGCTGATCTAAAATATTGATCATAAAATTTTAGATTAGATCTAAAAAATTTTATGATCTGATTAATAATATTTTAATCTAATTTTAATCATATAAATATGTTAGATTTGATCTAGAAAGATTTATGATTGATTATTATTGAAACTGTATCAATTATATGAACATGTTTAAATTAGATATAAAGTAGTTTTATGTTTATTTTACTTGCATATTGATTATGAATCAAACATGCAACTTGGTTGATAAAATCATATTGTAAAAATATTTTACAAACATGAAAATCATTTTTGAAAAGCCAAACTCCAACCCTCAGCCCAAAACTTAATTGAGAATTAAGAAGTTGATTGATTAGGATCTAAGACACAAATCATAACATATTGGGTTAAATGGGTTAGTGAAGATTAGATCTATTAATTGGGTTAGACCTAGTGTTAGATTAAAGAATGGACTTAATTAGAGAATTGACTAAATCTAATCAATTGTTGTCTTAGATTAGGTCAAGGATTCTCTAAATCAATTACAATAGTTATAGTTGGTCAAGTCCATGTCTTTAACAAGACCCAAGATGTACTTGATTCTTGGCTACGCGGTCTAGCACGAACTATTAGGTTGATCTAATTAAAACTAATTAAATCAGTTGGTATCTAAGGTAAACCAGATCGGTGGTTTTTAATTGGCAGTCCGCTTATCTGACCATTTTTGATGGTGTCTAAGGCAAGCTTTGGCAGACCCTCCCATCGATCGAACTTATCTGACCTTTTGGTGAGATTATGTTTTGATTGAATCATTTGACTATTCGAGCTAACCCATGTCAGCTAGGTAAGTCAGTGTGACTAATTTAGGTGCTCCTAGACCAGCTTATTAGTGGTCTTCCTTAAGCTAACTTGGTGAAGCCAGTGGGATGATCTTGACAAGCTGGTTAATCTGACCTACTCACATCTATAAATAAATCTTCTAAAATTATTAGGTCCTTAAAATAAAATAGTTATATGATAAGTGGATCATAGCCTTCCATTAAAGTGGATGATAATGGGTCCATCAGTTGGATAATCATTGGAGGCCCAAAGGCCTGGTGTTTATCGGTTGATGAAGTTATCATTCATTATATGATCTCTTTGATACATCTTTCTAAATGGTGGTCGGGTGGGCCAACCAAAGTTTGGCCTGATCATTCATTGGTTAGATAGGCTAAGTATGGTCATGTTAATGGTTGGACCTAATTGGACCCTTTTTTGAGAAGGCCAAAGCCAACTGATTAAGGGCTGGGGCAATATTTAATTAGTAAAAATTATTTGGATAAATAATTGGTTATGAACCTATCCTTAGATGTACATGGGTTGGCCAACCAAAGTTAGGCTTTATGTGGATTCTAGTACTCACAAAGAAATTAGGATAATTCCTCGAATTAGAGGTAGAGATTATCAATTCGAATAAAATAGTGGGAGAGACCTTTTGATTAAAGTCCAAATCTTTAGGTTTAATGAATCAATTACTAATTAGATTTTGGTTTTTCTTTGTGCAGACATGGCCACTTTCCTATTGCTCCGATTATTGTTGGACAATGATAAGTTGGTGGGACCTAACTTCTGTAGCTGGTACCGAAAGTTGAAGATTATCCTAGAGCATGAATGGATCCTATATGTGCTAACGGATCCTGCACATGAGGAGCCACTGCCAATGCACGTGGAACAGTTAGAGACACTTATCAAAAGTGGCTCAGTGATCGAACTACAGTGCGCTGTATTATGCTGGTTGCGATGAGCGATGAGTTCAATCTCAGGTTTGAGATAGCTCAGCCAAATGAAATGCTCCAAGTATTGGAGGATTTTTTTAGCACATCCAATGACGTTGAGAGGCACAAGACTAGTTACGCCATCTTTAAAGCCAAAATGTAGGACGGAGCCTCTGTCACTGATAATGTACTGTACATGATCGAGCTGATAGAGTGTTTGAGCAAACTCGACTTTTTCTTGCATGAACAACTTGAAAAAGATGCAATGCTGAACTTGTTGTCAAAGTCCTATCTCCCTTTCCTTACTCATTATAGAATGACAAAGCTTGAAGTAAACTACCATGGCTTACTGGGATTACTTTTAAACATTGAGAAGGATCACCAGCTGCATAAAGAGTCGGTGAACCTAGTGAGAGGTTCATCTTCTGATTCTCAACCCTTTAGGAAATGAAAGAAAAATAAGAAGAAGAAAACAAAGAAGGTGCAAGTTCAGGCTGGGACATCAGTGCAGGGCCAGACCAGAAAGATCAAGTCCGATAAGAGTCAAGCTGAATGCTTCTTTTGCAAGAAGCGGAGGTACTAGAAGAAGAATTATCCTCAGTACATTGCCTCCATGGACCCAAATAGGCAGAGAAAGAAGTAATGTGCGGATGGACTTTAGCATAGCTACTAGTGAAAAGATATCCTGATAGTCAATGCCTTCACACTGACTATATTCTTTTGTCACTAATCTAGCTTTGAATGTTTCACATTCCCATCTACACCAATCTTTTTCTTGTAGATCCATTTACACCCATAGGTACTATACCTTCTGGTGAATCTACCAAGGTCTAGACTTGATTTGAGTGCATTGAGTCAATTTCTGACTTCATTACCTCTAACAATTTCGTTGGATCATCTCACCATCCCTCAGCCTTCTACTATCCTCAAGACTCTGCATGGAAGTGCACAAATGAGCACTAGAATCAGAGTCAAGCATCCAACTGGATACAGAAGAAATGGTAAGGTTAGATTCAATAACGAGCATACCTCCAGAAGGATATGTCTCCTTCTTATTCTTTAGGGTGGCTAGGTATATAGGACAGTTCCACTTCCAGTGGCCATCAATATTGCAATGAAAAACATTTTTCCTTTGTCAACAGCGATCTTCTTCTTCAGCTCTGCCATCTTTTCTTCTTTTCCACCTTCCACCTTCTGCCTTTTTTGCAGACTTCTTCTTCTTTTCAAAAGACTTTTCTCTTAGGAAGAAGTCCATTTCCATAGCAAGTACTGAGTCCTTTAGAACCTTTCATAGGAAAGCTCAGCAGTAACCAGCATGTTCAATAAGCTTCGGCTCAAGAGTACTTTTGAAGTTTATGCATATGGTAGTTCATGATGAACTGTCCTATATGCAATCAGTCAAGGATTGCAGAATTATATCATTTTGCAGATCCTAAGTCCAACTTCACTCCGAGCTTCTCAAGCTCTTCCAAGTTCTTGATTATCATCAGACAATGATCTTGGGCTGATTGTCTATCATGCATTTTAGCCTTAAACAATTATTTAGTGACCTGATATTTGGTTGCGTGACTTTGTTCACCAAATAACTCTTATAGATGAGCCAACATTTGGTGGGCAGTCTTGATATCTTCATATTGGCACTGAAGCTCATTAGACATCGAGCCCAACATGTAGTATCTGACTTTGTTATCTTCATCTGTCCATTTATCAAGAGACGCTCTTGGTTCAGTGGACAGACAAGCTGGTAAGGTGGGGGGATCCTGGCCCAATACATGAGTTAACTTCTCGAAATCTAAAATAATTTTGAAGTTTCAAAGCCAATCCTTGTAATTGAGTTCGGTCGGTCTATAGGTGTCCAAGATACGGGCTAGTGGGTTGGATGCAGACATTTTTCTTTCTCTATAGAGAGTCAAAGTTTCTAGTTAGATTTTATAATTAAGATTTGAATAATTTGTTTAAAATTTTAATTTTTAAATAAATTAGCTCCCACTATTTTCTCAGATTTCTACACTTTCTCTGTAGAGATGCAAAAATCTTCATGATTAATGATTTCTAGTGGGTGGTGCAGTCCCACCAACTGACTCATCACCTTACCAAATAGTTATTGGTGATGGGTTAGCCAATGAGTGAACAACTCTTGTCCAATAATTCTCTAATCATGGTGCACCCAGGCTTGGTCTCTAATTCATGAATCTCATCGTGCCCAGAATATTGATCTACTCCTTAGTTAAGTCAGATCCACCATTTGCACAGATTGGATTTCTAATTGGATCTCTCACCGTATCGAGAATATTAAGCCCAATCTTTCCTCTAGCTCGTAGCATCCAATGCTTAATAGACATGGTTGTGTTTTCTTAGTGCAACTGAACCACTATGATCAGCCAAGAACAATCAACCCCGAGAAGGGCCCGCATATCTACAATGGTGGAAGATCTTAAACTTAATCTTTTCTTAGGGAGATTTGATTTAGGTCTCTTTAAACTTGACTTGACATAGTCATAACCATTATGACTAACCTAGTGACATGGGTTAGCTCAAATTATTAGCCACCTCCAATCAGGACTGAGCCGATAAATATGGCAGGTAAGTGAGACCGTTGGAATGGATATGCCATTAACTCAACAAGAATGCATTCGAATTAAGTAGCTTCCAATTAAAAATGAGTCGGTTGTATCTACCAAACTTATCTTAGACATCAAATTATTGAGCAGAATCAATCAGATTAGCCTACAATCAAGACTCTAACCACAGAGTTTGATTAGGTCTTAACTTGATTGATCACTCATGTGACTCGATCTTGATCCAAACTTAATCTTATTAGGTTGGTCAATTTAAGCACTCTTGATCCCATCTAACTGACTTTTGATTCAGTTTGATCAACCGCTAGACCTAATTGAGCTACCCAAGCCCGAGCTCAATTTTTTGAATATATCTTAGATCTAAAATTTCTTAATTTTAGACTTAATATATTTTATAATCTTAATTTTTAATTAAGTTTAGGGTTCATAAACAAAGCATGTAAATAAAATCTTAGGATTTCAGGATCTAGAATTTTGAAGAAAATAAGTTTTTGATTTTTGATTAAGAACGAATGCGCAGCACCCCTACACATCATAAGAACACCCCATCGAATGGAAGGAGAGGGCCATTAAACCTTACTTTATTCTTATGATCGGACGGCTAAGGGGAACACCTTAATTAAAAATATGATGAATTTACAAAACTAGTTAGATCTACATATATATCACATATATAAAATTGATCTAACTTAAAAACATGTCTTGTATGCATCTCATGTATCATATTATGCATGTTTTTAGATCTAAATTATGTCATAAATATTTAAAAAATAAAATTTAAATTTGATCATATCAAATTAAATTTATTCAAGACATCTTTGTAGAACTATTTTACAACTAGTCTAAACATGCATCTATCATATCTCATATGAATAAAATTTAATAAATTTATTTTTTATTTTTTAGATCTAATTATAATATTTATAATATCAAAAAATAATAAATAAATTAATCTAAAATTATAATTAATTAAATTAAAACTATGATCATCCTAGACTACACATAGAATAATTCTATTCCTAGTCTAGTCACGCATCTCATACATCTTAGATCTAGATTATTTAATTTTTTTTAATTTTTAATTTTAGATCTAATCACATCTAATGTGATATCTAAAATTATCTAATTATTAGATCAAAATTATTTTAAAATTAAATCTAAATAATTATGAAACCTGGCTCTGATATAAGTTGAAGGAAAAACCTTATTTTCTGGATTAGGTTCGTTCAGATCTAATTTGATCAAGAGAGATATTTCAAAAAAAATTTCTCATAGATCTAAATAAGATCTGAGACTCTTCAAATATGATTTTATTGATCTAATAAAATAAAAATAAAATAAAATAAATCTTATTTAATTATACCTTGTTATGGATAATCCTATTACCCTATGGTGATCCTGATGTTTGCTTGAGGTTTTGGATGTAGCCATGCAAGAGCCTAGCCTCTACTGGTATCCACTCGAGTAGGATCTAGAGATCTTCTCTTTCTCAATCTGTACTCCAAAGATCAGATTTGGATCTGATCTTGACGGTCTTCAAAACACCTTTTGAAGATCGGGTGTTGTCTCTTGCAACAGTGCTGCCTTCTTCTTTCTTGTAGCCTTTCTATTGCTTGGATCACACCAAACTTGAGCCCAAAGCTTCTTAGGCATGGAGAGGAGAGAGAGGATTTGAAGGTGATGTAGGGAGAGAGGGAGAAAAGCCTTGTGGCCTGGGCAAAATATAGAGAATCTGAATCCTAGGCGTAGATAGAGTTTATATAGATCCTGCTGTGCCATGCAGTGCCACATCATCCCGACCAATCATGGCTCTTCATACAATCAGATCTAAATTTGATTGATGGGATGATATCATCTAATTCAATCAGATTAGAGTCTCTCACAAACCTCGTTAGGTGGTGCCAAGACTGGTCAAAGATGACTCTTTGGCGACACCCAAGTTGAATGCATGAAGCAACTTGAGTCCCATCTATATGGGACTCCAATCCTTATCCACTTTGGGCACATGCCTCCCTAAGCGTGTGCCTCTTGCCTTTCTACTATTTAGCAAGTGGACAAAGGTGAAATCTCTCTCCTATGGGTGCATGATACATGGACAGATGTCTAAGTATCAAAGATCAACATTTGACCAAAGTTCAAAGACAAGATTTAGCAGATGATGGAAAATGGTAGGTGTTGTCTCAAATTTATCTCATAAATTAAGACAACTCTTTTCTAACCTGGACAAACTCCAGTTAGACTAAGTAAAGATTTCTGAGTGAGCTTAAATATATTTGGCTCAGTCGAGACAACTCTTAATGATTGTTGAAGGAGATATTAGGCTCAATCGTGTGTTAGCACGATTTTCTTGAACCTAATTGAATCTTATTCAAATCAATTGAATTGTGTTAGTCCAATTGATGATATCCAGATCCAAACCCTTGTTTGTGTGATCCAGTTAAGTTTAGTTCCATATGATAATGGGATATGTCATGATCTCTATCATCGATATCATCGAAACACCTTTCGATGGATCAGAACTTTTTTGATTCAGACAACTAGTATGATTGATCATCTAAATCATTCTAATTGCTTCCAAAATCCACTAGTGACACCTAGCAGCATATGGTGGTAACCCATTAGAACTGAAAATGAACCTCTCGGTATAGTTACCTGTGTGATTAAGTTCCTTCATCTTGAGCCCCGATCAGATTAGGGTTAAGGTGATCTCGTCAAACCCTAATTTCCGTCATATGAATTAATCATTCGATTCAAGTCCAATGTAAAAATCCTAATAGAAATTGTTTCTATTATTTCACTTTGCCATGGTCATGGGCTTATGGACTTGATTCTCATGATCATCATAGGGCTGCTCCTCATCTACTGAGGTAGATAGATCCTCTATTGGTGCAATCTAATTCCTACAATGAACATGCTACAGTCAACATACACATCAGAATTCCGAATGGCTAGGAGATCGAGTTATGGTGTAGTCAAACTATAACACCCTCAAAGTGAACTATCGATGCATCTCAAACCAAAAAACCAGATACACCACTACAGCTTTGAGCCAGTCATTGATGAGAAGGTAGACTTCCTGATGACTGCTCGAGGTGGTCACGCTCAGTGCCCTCATTCTCTAATGAGTACCTGTACTCTCGCTCCAGTGTCTCTACACCGTAGACTCAAGACTCATCTATCCTAAAGAAGCGATCGTACACCAATCTTTCAAATCAGTCACCATCCTCATGATGATCCTATGGTTGAAAGCATTTTATTAGTTAATAATAAAAATTCATGTCTTAAATTTTCAACTCTTAAAAATATGAACTATCATTATCTTAACTCAAGGGATGTATCACAGACACTTTCAAATACACACTATGAGAGAAAATAATTTATTTTATTATTTATTATTAAAATTATAATTTTATCCTTAGATGTGTATTACAAGTGTTAGCCAATTCTGGCTTCTAGGGCACACATATCTAACAAACTCCCACTTGACCTAAAGCCAATTGGCTACAAATCTAAGTCCCATCTTCTTAAGGTGGGTTTCGATCTTCTACTGGCCCAATGGTTTTATGAGTGGGTTTGCCGCATTATATGCGAAGTTGACTCTCTTGACCTCTACATAACCCTTCTCGAGGTAATCGTGGATGAGGTGGTATCGTCGCTCGATGTGCTTTGCACCTATTTTTGCAAATCTCCATTTTAAGGATTTTCTTAGCTGGACCCAAATCTTTTATCTCAAATTTAGATGATAATGCCCTTTTCAACCTTTTCACTGCATCCATGCTTCTACTGGCTATAAGCATATCATCTACATACAATAATAGGTACAGAGCATCCTCTTCATCTACATCCTTGACGTAGACACAATAATCATGTTCACATCTACTGAAATTCAGGCTCAAGACAAAGCTATCAAACCTTCGATACCACTGACGAGGGGATTGTTTCAAGTCATACAAAGACTTTCTGAGTAAATACACCTTTTTTTCCTATCCCATCTCCATGAAACCATCTAGCTGCTTCATGTAGATTCTTTCCTCCAAAGTCCCATGAAGGAAGGCTATCTTCACGTCCATCTGTTCCAATTTCACATTATGCTGTGCAACCAGTGACAACAAAATTCGAATAGATGTATGACACACTATAAGAGAGAAAATTTCTGTGTAGTCAATCCCTTTCATTTGTGAGTATCCCTTTGCTACCAGCCTTGCTTTGAATTTGACTCCACCTTGTTTTGAAGGTGCTTCTTTCTTTATGAACACCCACTTTGAGTCAATAGGTCTAGCACCTTCTGGAAGATCCACCAGCTGTCATGTCTGATTCTTCTCAAGTGATTCCATCTCCTCCATCATGGCCTGCATCCATGAATCATGATCCTCACTCTCCATGGCCTCTATATAATTCTCGAGATCTCCATTAGCAGTGATGAGTGCATAAAAGATAACCTCATCAATGCCATATCTGACCAATCTCCTAATAGTATGCTGGGACTTATGCAAAGCCACTCCTACTGGCATATCTCTGCCTGATGTCTATGCTGCTTCTATATATCTGTCTGAACTGCTGGCCTTCCATGCTGATTTTCAATTTAAGATAATACTTTTCTACCCAGCTCCACCTCAACAGAAATACTCTTGTAAGTGGATGTAACCTGCATGTCATCATTCTCTAACTGGCCATCGCTGTTCACCTTTGTTTTTTCAGTTCCATCTATCTCAGACCTCCTCAAGATGCTCTTCTCATCAAAAATAATGTCCCTACTGATCACTGACTTCAATGCTTGAGAGTTCCATAGTAGATACCCCTTGACTCCTTGTGGATACCCTATGAATGTCATCTTTTGAGATTTCGGATCCAATTTGCTCCTCTCAGTTGCCTCCGCATGTGCATAGGCTGTGCAACCGAAGGCTTTCAGGTGGCCAAGCTCTACCTTCTTTCCACTTCTGATCTCTTCTGGAATGCCTCCATTCAGCTTATAATGAGGGGATCTGTTCACAAAAAAATAAGAAAAAGTTAGAGCATCATCCCAAAAGAACTTTGGGAGTGATGTCTGCAGCCTCAAACTTCGTATCTTCTCGGTCAGTGTCTGGTTCATCCTCTCCACGACACCATTCTGCTAGAGAGTCATCCTCATCGTGTAGTGACGTTTGATGCCATTTTCCTCATAGTACCTCCTGAACTCCATGCCAGTATACTGTCCTCCATTGTCCGACCTCAGATACTTTACCTATCTTTCTGACTCCTTCTCTACTTCAGCTCTCCAGGCTCTAAACCGAGCAAACACCTCTGATTTTTCTCTGATAAGATAAATCCACACCTTCCTTGAGAAATCATCCATGAAAATAATAAAGTATTTTACCCCACCTCTAGCTGATACAGGAGCTGGTCTCCACACATCCGAGTGCACTAATCCAGCACTCCCTCACTACTGTTGGTACTTTTGGCAAACTTCATCCTATGTTGTTTGCTAAAGATATACGGCTCATAAAGATCTATGCCCTCCTTCTTCAGGGCTGGGATCATACCTCTTCTGCTTAGTTCTTTGAGCCCATGGTCACTCATATGACCCATCCGATAGTGCCATAGTCGATATAAAATCTACTCCTCCTATACCGCTGCTAGCACCTCTGTACTATCATTTACCACCGAGCCTTCAATTTTGTAAAGATTGTTGCTCAGTCTTCTACCTCTCGTTACCACCAAAACTCTCTTGAAAATTTTCAAACATCCACTCCCAGCCTGGCTACTAAAAGCATAAGCTTGCTCCTCCAAGTAGCCCAAAGAAATCAAATTCTTTTACAACTCTGGTACATGCTTGACATTTGATAATGTATAAATGATCCCATCATAGATCCTCATCCTGATAGAGTCAATTCTAGCTACTTTGCATGAATGATCATCTCCAAGGCTGACACTTTCACCATCGGCCTTCTGGTAGATAGCAAACCACTCCCGATGAGAAGTATAGTGGTGCGAGCATGTTGAATCTAATATCCATATAGTATCGTACTCTATGGATCCATCTGATACAACTAGTAGGTCTTCTCCACTGCTCACAAAAGCTATATCATCTTTCTTGCTAGCCTTTCCTTTTTCTGATCTTAAAAGGGGACAATCTTTCCTCAGGTGTTCAGGCTGATGATATTTATAACATTTCAATGTCATCTTCCTCTGATCGTGAGACTTTGACCTATCCTTGGATTTTCCTTTTGTCTTCTCCTTTGAGACCCTGCTGTGCCATGCAGTGCCACATCATCCTAGCCAATCGTGTTGCTTCATGCAATCAAATCTAAATCTGATTGATGGGATGACATTACCTGATCCAATCAGATGAGAGTCCCACTAATTCATCCTTAGATGGTGCCTAAGACTGGTCAAAGTCTATGGCTAGGGGTCACCTAAGTAGAATCCAAGAAGCAACCTGGAGTCCCATCCATATGGGACTCCAGGCATCCCTATCCATGGGCGCACGCCATCCTAGGCGTGTGCCCCCTCCTTTCCAAATTTCAGTAAGGGGACAAGCCTTTATCTGCTCTCCAATAAGGACATGACACATGGGCAGATATCCAAGGGTCAAAGGTTAACGTTTGACCAAAGTCAAAGGACAAGAATTAGTAGGTGACGGAAAATGGCAGGTGTTGTCTCAAATTTATCTCATAAATTATGACAATCCTTTTCTGACTTGGACAAGCTCCAGTCAGACCAAGTAATGGTACCTGAGTGAGCACAAACATATTTGGCTCAGTTGAGATAACTTTTAATGATAGTAAAAGGAGAACGTTAGGTTCAATCATGTGCTAGCATAATTTTCTTGAACCTAATTGAATCTAATTCAAATCAATTGAACTGGGTTAGTTCAATTGATGATATCCAGATTCAAATCCTTATTTATGTGATCCAGTTAGGTTCAGTTCTGTATGGTAATAGGATATGTCATGATCTCCACCATCGACATCATCGAAACTCCTTTCGATGGATCAGAACTCTTCTGATTCAGACAACTAGAATAATTGATCATCTAAATTATTCTAATTGCTCCCAAAATCCACTAGTGACACCTAGTAGTACATAGTGGCAACTCATGAAAACTTAAAATGAACCTCTCAGTGCAGCTACTTGTGTGATTAAGTTCTTCTATCTTGAGCCTCGATCAGATTAGGGTTAAGGTGAACTTGTCAAACCCTAATTTCTATCATATGATTTAATCATTTGATTCAAGTCCGATGTGAAAATCTTAATAGAAACTCTTTCTATTATTTCACTCTCTGCCATGGCCATGGGCTTATGGACTTGATTCTCATGATCATCATAGGGCTGCTCCTCATCCATCGAGGTAGATAGATTTTCTCTTGGTGCAATCCAATTCCTACAATGAACATGCTATAGCCAACATACACCTCAGGATTCCAAATGGCTAGGAGATTGAGTCATGGTGTAGTCAAACTATAACACCCTCAAGGTGAACTATCGATGCACCTTAGGTCAAAGAACCAGACACACCACTGCAGCTTCGAGTCAGTCATCGATGAGAAGGTAGACTTCCTTATGACTACTCGAGGTGGTCACGCTCAGTGCCCTCGTTCTCTAACGAGTACCTGTACTCTCGCTTTGGTGTCTCTACACCATAGACTCAAGACTCATCTACTATAAAGAAGTGATTATACACTAACTTTCCAGATCAATCATCATTCTTATGACGATCTTATGGTCAGGAGCATTTTATAAGTTAATAAATGAAAATTTATGTCTTAAATTTTCAACTCTTGAAAATATGAATTATCATTACCATTAACTTAAGAGATGTATCACAAACACGAAATATACATTTATGATAGAAAATAACCCATTTTATTATTTATAGTCAAAATTATAATTTTGTTCTTGGAAGTGTATTACAAGTATCAGCCAATTCTGGCTTCTAAAGCATACATATCTAACAAACTCCTACTTGACCTAAAGCTAATTGGCTACAAATCTAAGTCTCATCTTCTCAAGGTGGGCTTCGATCTTCTGCTGGTCGAACAACTTTATAAGCGGATCCGCCGCATTATCTATGTAGTCGACTCTCTTGACCTCGGCGTAACCCTTCTCGAGGTAATCGTGGATGAGGTGCTATCGCCGCTCAATGTGCTTGGATTTTTGGTAAGGCCTCGACTCCTTAGCAAGGGCTATGGCGCCATTGTTGTCGCAGTATAGAGGAATGACATCTGTGGTATCACTCCGATTTCTGCGGCAAACTTCTTATACCAGAATGCCTCTTTTGCAGCTTCTGATGCAGCGATGTATTCTACTTCCATGATGGAATCTGCTATCACTATCTGCTTGAAACTTTTTCAACTAATAGCTCCACCATTGCACAAAACAGACTCCCAGATATCGACTTTTGATCATCTACATCGGATATAAAATTTGAGTCCGTATACCCCTAGACTTGGAGTTCTCCATTACCAAAGACCAACAACATATCCTTAGTTCTTCTCAAGTACTTAAGGATACATTTCATAAAAGTCCAGTATTCTTCACCTGAATTCAACTGATATCTGCTCGTAACACTCACAGCATGGGCTATATCAGGTTGTGTACATAACATGGCATACATGAGGCTCCCTATTGCTGAAGCATAAGGGATCTTGCTCATGCATTCTATTTCCTCAGGTGTGCTAGGGCACATCTTCTTGGAAAGATGAATGCCATGTCTGAAGGATACCAAACCCCTCTTAGAGTTTTCCATGCTAAACCTCTTTAGCACTTCCTCTATGTACATCTTCTATGAAAGTCCTAGCATCCTATTCGGTCTATCTCTATAGACCTTAATTCCTAGAATAAAGGATGCTTCTCCTAGGTCTTTCATGGAGAATTCTTTAGATTACCACATTTTAACTATGGTCAATATGGAAAAATCATTCTCAATAAGGAGGATGTCATCCACGTACAATATAAGAAAGACAACAGTGCTCCCACTGACCTTTCTGAAGACACATGCCTCCTCCTCATTCTTGATGAAACCAAATAATTTGATGACATCATTAAAACAAGTGTTCCAGCTCCGAGATGCTTGCTTAAGTCCATATATGGACCTTTGCAGCTTGCATACCTTGTGATCATCATCACTGGATGTGAAACCTAGCAGCTGATTCCATATAGATATCTTCCTCAAGATATCCATTTAAGAATGCCATTTTTATGTCCATTTGCCATATTTCATAATCAAAATAGACTGCAACAACAAGCAATGTGCGGATGGATTTAAGCATAGCTACTGGCAAAAAGGTATCCTAATAGTCAATGCCTTCATGTTGACTATAACCTTTTGCCACTAATCTAGCTTTGAATGTCTCCACATTCCCATCTGCACCAATCTTTCTCTTGTAGATCTATTTACATCCAATAGGTACTATACCTTATGGTGGATCTACCAAGGTCCAGACTTTATTTGAGTGCATCGAGTCAATTTCTGACTTCATTGCCTCTAACCATTTCTCGAAGTCGATATCCGATATCGTCCTCATTATAGATTTTGGGATCATCATCCATGAGCCCTATTATCCTACAAGGAACATTTTCTCTACTTCCTCTGAAATAGTACCTAAGTACCTCTCAGGGAGATGAAAAACTTTTTTCGATCTACGAGGTGGAGGAGGTAGTGAATGGATTGGCTTAACCTGATTTGGTTCCATTTGGTCCTTAGCTCGTTGCTCTTGTGAGACTTTCTCATCGAGCTTGATCTGCTTTCCAATGCCATTATCTTGAATAAACTATTTTTCAAGAAAGATGGCATGTCGACTCATAATCACATTGTGATCTTCTAGAATGTAGAAATAATATCCTAATGATTCTTTAGGATATCCTATAAATCAAGCTCTAAAGGACCTAAAGTCTAACTTATCTGCTTGTTGTCTTTTGACATGAGTCGGACAATCCCAAATTCTGAGATGACTCAGACTTGGTTTCTTATCATGCCATATCTCATACGGTGTGGTAGGAATGGTTTTAGAAGAAACCCTATTCAGTAAGTATGTTGCAGTTAACAAACAGTGTCCCTAAAGAAAATTAGGAAGGTTTGTGAAGCTTATCATGGATCGAACCATATCTAATAGGATCCAGTTCTTCCATTCTGAAATCCCTTGAGTTGAGGTGTTCCAGGTGGAGTCCATTGAGAGACTATTCTATATTTCCTTGAGATAGTCCAAGGAATTTTTGACTAAGGTATTCACCTCCTCGATCTGATCGAAGAATCTTAATGGATTTTCTAGTTTGCTTTTCTACTTCATGTCTGAATTCTTTGAACTTTTCAAAAGCTTCAGACTTATGTCTCATAAGATACACATACCCATACCTAGATAAATCATCGATAAAGGTTATGAAGTAGACAAAGTTGCCTCTAGCCGGCACATCAAATGGGCCGCACACATTAGTATGTACTAAGGCAAGAAGATCTGTGGCCCTTTCCCCATGTCCTAACAAAAGGGAGCTTTAGTCATTTTGCCATGAAGACAAGATTCACAAATTGGATATGACTCGGAAAGTCAATGGATTCAATAGTCCAATTTTTTTCAATTTGTTAACCCTATCTTCTGCTATATGACCTAGTCTTAAGTGCCATAGATACCTATCGTTTGGACTATCCCCAGGTTGTTTTATAGTATTCATATTTTGCTCAATATTAAAAATTGGTACATCAACATGTAATTGATAAAGATTGTTAATAAGAAAACCACTTTGCAATTTTATTTCTTTCATAAAGAATGCTTACAATGATCCTTAAGAAAACTAATTACATAGCCTTCTAATGCAAGGTAAGAAATAGAAATCAAATTCCTACTTATTGCAAGGCACATAATAACAGTCTTTTAACACTAAGTCTAAACCAGATGGTACTCGAAGAGGGTATGTTCCCACGATCATGGCAGCAACTCTTGCTCCATTTCCAATGCGTAGGATTATCTCACCAT
>QRFJ01000608.1:32016-120183 GCA_006176705.1 Cocos nucifera | reverse complement strand
CTATTCGGTCTATCTCTATAGACCTTAATTCCTAGAATAAAGGATGCTTCTCCTAGGTCTTTCATGGAGAATTCTTTAGATTACCACATTTTAACTATGGTCAATATGGAAAAATCATTCTCAATAAGGAGGATGTCATCCACGTACAATATAAGAAAGACAACAGTGCTCCCACTGACCTTTCTGAAGACACATGCCTCCTCCTCATTCTTGATGAAACCAAATAATTTGATGACATCATTAAAACAAGTGTTCCAGCTCCGAGATGCTTGCTTAAGTCCATATATCGACCTTTGCAGCTTGCATACCAAGTGATCATCATCATTGGATGTGAAACCTAGCAGCTGATCCATATATATATCTTCCTCAAGATATCCATTTAAGAATGCCATTTTTATGTCCATTTGCCATATTTCATAATCAAAATAGACTACAACAACAACCAATGTGCGGATGGATTTAAGCATAGCTACTGGCAAAAAGGTATCCTAATAGTCAATGCCTTCATGTTGATTATAACCTTTTGCCACTAGTCTAGCTTTGAATGTCTCCACAATCCCATCTGCACCAATCTTTCTCTTGTAGATCTATTTACATCCAATAGGTACTATACCTTATGGTGGATCTACTAAGGTCCAGACTTTATTTGAGTGCATCGAGTCAATTTCTGACTTCATTGCCTCTAACCATTTCTCGAAGTCGATATCCGATATCGTCTCATTATAGATTTTGGGATCATCATCATGAGCCCTATTATCTACAAGGAACATTTTCTCTACTTCCTCTGAAATAGTACCTAAGTACCTCTCAGGGAGATGAAAAACTTTTTTCGATCTACGAGGTGGAGGAGGTAGTGAATGGATTGGCTTAACCTGATTTGGTTCCATTTGGTCTTTAGCTCGTTGCTCTTGTGAGACTTTCTCCTCGAGCTTGATCTACTTTCCAATGCCATTATCTTGAATAAACTATTTTTCAAGAAAGATGGCATGTCGACTCATAATCACATTGTGATCTTCTAGAATGTAGAAATAATATCCTAATGATTCTTTAGGATATCCTATAAATCAAGCTCTAAAGGACCTAAAGTCTAACTTATCTGCTTGTTGTCTTTTGACATGAGTCGGACAATCCCAAATTCTGAGATGACTCAGACTTGGTTTCTTATCATGCCATATCTCATACGGTGTGGTAGGAATGGTTTTAGAAGAAACCCTATTCAGTAAGTATGTTGCAGTTAACAAACAGTGTCCCTAAAGAAAATTAGGAAGGTTTGTGAAGCTTATCATGGATCGAACCATATCTAATAGGATCCAGTTCTTCCATTCTGAAATCCCTTGAGTTGAGGTGTTCCAGGTGGAGTCCATTGAGAGACTATTCTATATTTTTGAGATAGTCCAAGAATTTTTGACTAAGGTATTCACCTCCTCGATCTGATCGAAGAATCTTAATGGATTTTCTAGTTTGCTTTTCTACTTCATGTCTGAATTTCTTGAACTTTTCAAAAGCTTCAGACTTATGTCTTATAAGATACACATATCCATACATAGATAAATCATCGATAAAGGTTATGAAGGAGATAATGTTGCCTCTAGCCGGCACATCAAATGGGCCGCACACATTAGTATGTACTAAGGCAAGAAGATCTGTGGCCCTTTCCCCATGTCCTACAAAAGGGAGCTTAGTCATTTTGCCATGAAGACAAGATTCACAAATTGGATATGACTTAGGAGTCAATGGATTCAATAGTCCAATTTTTTTCAATTTGTTAACCCTATCTTCTGCTATATGACCTAGTCTTAAGTGCCATAGATACCTATCGTTTGGACTATCCCCAGGTTGTTTTATAGTATTCATATTTTACTCAATATTAAAAATTGGTACATCAACATGTAATTGATAAAGATTGTTAATAAGAAAACCACTTACAATTTTATTTCTTTCATAAAGAATGCTACAATGATCCTTAAGAAAACTAATTACATAGCCTTCTAATGCAAGGTAAGAAATAGAAATCAAATTCCTACTTATTGCAAGCACATAATAACAGTCTTTTAACACTAAGTCTAAACCAGATGGTACTCGAAGAGCGTATGTTCCCACGATCATGGCAGCAACTCTTGCTCCATTTCCAATGCGTAGGATTATCTCACCATCTCTCAGCCTCCTGCTATCCTCAAGATCCTGCATAGAAGTGCACAAGTGAGCACTAGAACCAGAGTCAAGTATCCAACTAGATGCAGAAGAAACTATAAGGTTAGACTCAATAACGAGCAAACATTCAGAAGGACTTGCCTCCTTCTTCTTTAGGGTGGCTAGGTAAGTAGGGCAGTTCTGCTTCCAGTGGCCGTCATTATTGCAATGGAAACACTTTCCTTTATCAACAGCCTTCTTCTTCAGCTCTGCCTTTTTCTTCTTTCCACTTTTCACCTTCTGCTTTTTTGCAGACTTCTTCTTCTTTTCAAAAGATTTTCTCTTGGAAGAAGTCTGTTCCATAGCAAGCACTAAGCCTTTAGAACCTTTAATGGAAAGCTCAGCTGTAACCAGCATGTTCATAAGTTCGGCTAAGAAATTTTGAAGTTTATGCATATGGTAGTTCATGATGAACTGCCTATACGCATCAGTCAAAGATTGCAGAATTATATCATTTTGCAGATCCAAGTCCAACCTCACTTCGAGCTTCTCAAGCTCTTCCAAATCCTTGATCATTATCAGACAATGATCTTGGACTGATTACCCATCACGCATTTTAGTCTTGAAAAGTCGTTTAGTGACTTGATACTTGGCTGTGCGACTCTGTTCACCAAACATCTCTTATAGGTGAGCCAACATTTGGTGAGCAGTCCTGATATCTTCATGTTGACACTAAAGTTCATTAGATATTAAGCCCAACATATAATATCTGGCCTTGTTATCTTCGTCTGTCCACTTATCTAGAGACTCTCTCTGTTCAGTGGACGGACTGGCTGGTAAGGTGGGAGGGTCCTGATCCAATATATGAGTTAACTTCTCGGAACCCAAAATGATTTTAAAGTTTTGGAGCCAATCCTTGTAATTAGGTTCGGTCAGTCTATGGGTGTCCAGGATTCATGCTAATGGGTTGGATGCAGATATTTTTCTATAGAGAGTCAAAGTTTCTAGTTAGATATTGTAATTAAGATTTAATCAATTTATTTAAAGATTTTATTTTAAAATAAATTAGCTCTCACTATTTTCTCGAATCTCTTCACTCCCTCTGTAGAGATGCAAAAATCTCCATGATTAATGATTTCTAGTGGATGGTGCGGTCCCACTAACTGACTTATCACCTCACCTAACAGTTATTGATGATGGGTTAGCCAATGAGTGAACAACTCTTATTCAATGATTCTCCAATCATGGTGCACCCAATCTTGGTCTCTAATTCATGAATCTCACCGTGCCCAAAATATTGATCCACTCCTTAGTTAAGTCAGACCCACCATTTGCATAGATTGAATTTTTAATTGAGTCTCTCACTGTATCTAAAATATTGAGCCCAATCCATCCTCTAGTCCGTAGCATCCAATGCCTAATAGATATGATTGCATCTTTCTGATGCAATTGAGCCATTATAACTAGCCGAGAATAATCAACCCCAGGAAGGGCCCGCACATCTACAATGGTGGAAAACCTTAGACTTAATCTTTTCTTAGGAAGATTTGATTTAGGTCTCATTAAACTAGACTTGACATAGTCATAACCATTATGACTAACCTAGTGGCATGGGTTAGCTCGGATTATTGACCACCTTAGATTAGAATTGAGCCAACAAACATGATTAGGTAAGTGAGATTGGTGGAAGGGATATGCCATTAACTTGACAAGAATGCATTCGAGTCGAGTAGCTCTCAATTAAAAATCAGTCGATCATATCTGCCAAACTTATCTTAGACACCAAATTATTGAGCCAGAACCAATCGAGCTAGCCTACAATCTAGACTCTAACCATTGAGCCTAATTAGATCTTCGCTTGATCGATCACTCACGTGACTCGATCTTGACCCAGACTTAATCCTATTAGGCTGATCAATTTAAGCACTATTGATCCCATCTAACCAACTCTTAATTTGGTTTGATCAACCGCTTAGACCTAATTAAGCTACCCAAGCCCAAACCCAATATTATGTATATATCTTAGATCTAAAATTCTTAATTTTAGACCTAATTAATATTTTATAATCTTAATTCTTAATTAAGTTAAGGGTTCATAAACAAAATATGTAAATAAAATCCTAGGATTTCAGGATATAGGATTTTGCAGAAAATAAATTCTTGATTTTTGATTAAAGATGAATGTACAACACCCCCACACATCATAAGAACACCCTATCAAATGGGAGGAGAGGGTATTTAAACCCTACTTTGTTCTTATGATCGGACGGCCAAGGGAAATGCCTTATTCAGAAATATAAATCTACAAAATTAGTTAGATCTACATCATATATCTCATATATAAAATTTGATCTAACTTAATACATATTTTGTATACATCTCATGTATCATGCATGCATATTTTTCAAATCTAAATTATCTCATAATTATCTAAAAAATTAGATTTAAATTTATCATATCAAAATAAATTCTAATCTAGACAATTATGTAGAACTATTCTACAACTAGTCTAGACATGCAATCATCATATCTCATATGATCTAAAAATTAAATAATTTTATTTTCTATTTTTTAGATCTTATTATAATATTTATAATCATAAAAAAATAAAAAATAAATAGATATAAAATTATAATTTAATCAAAATAAATTATGATCATGTAAGACTACGTATAGAACTATTCTATTTTACAACTAGTCATGCATATTGTAGAACTTAGATCTATATTATTTAATTTTAATTTTTTTGATTTCAGATCTAATCACATCTCATGTAATATCTAAAATTACCTAATTTTTAGATTAAAATAAATTAAAAATTAGATATAAACATTTTTTATTGAACCTGGCTCTGATACCAGTTGAAGGAAAAATTCTGATTTTTCGAATCAGATTCGTTCAGATCTGATCGGATTGAGAGAGATATTTTAAAAATTTCTCTCAAGCATCCATATTAGATTTGAGATATTTTAGATTTGATTTTATAGATCTAATATATAAAAATAAATTAAATTAAATCTAATTTAATTTATACCTTGATGTGGGTAATCCGATTATCCTTTAATGATCTTGCTGATTGCCTGAGGTTCTAGATCTAGCCACGCAAGCGCCTGGCCTCTACTGATATCTACTCGGACTAGATCTAGAGATCTTCTCCTTCTTTATCACTTTTGAAAAATTAGATCTAGATCTGATTTGGAAGATCTTCAAAACTCCTTCTGAAGATCAGCAGTCATCTCTGTAGCAGTGCCGCCTTCTTCCTTTCTTGTCAACCTTTCCTTGCCTGGATCGCACCAAACTGAAGTCCAACTTCCCTTGGGCATGAGAGGAGAGAGAGGATCAAAAGATGGCATGGAGGAAGAAGAGGGGCAGCCTTGGGTCATGGGCTAGGAGAAACTCTCTAAAAGTTGGGCGCAGATAGGGTTTATTTATAGACCCTGCTGTGCCATGCAGTGCCACATCATCCCGGCCAATTACGTTGCTTCATGCAATCAGATCTAAATCTGATTGATGGGATGACATCACCTGATCCAATCAGATGAGTGCCCCACTAATTCATCCTTAGATGGTGCCTAAGACTGGTCAAAGTCTATGGCTAGGGGTCACCTAAGTAGAATCCAAGAAGCAACCTAGAGTCCCATCCATATGGAACTCCAGGCATCTCTATCCATGGGCGCACGCCATCCTAGGTGTGTGCCCCCTCCTTTCTAAATTCCAATAAGGGGACAAGCCCCTATCTACTCTCCAATAAGTACATGACACATGGGCAAATGTCTAAGGATCGAAGGTCAACGTTTGACCAAAGTCAAAGGACAAGAATTAGCAGGTGATGGAAAATGACAGATGTTGTCTCAAATTTATCTCATAAATTAAGACAACCCTTTCCTGACCTGGACAAGCTCTAGTTAGATCAAGTAATAGTACTTGAGTGAGCATAAACACATTTGGCTCAGTCAAGACAACTTTTAATGATAGTAAAAGGAGAATGTTAGGTTCAATCATGTGCTAGCACGATTTTCTTGAACCTAATTGAATCTAATTCAAATCAATTGAACTGGATTAGTCTAATTGATGATATCTAGATCCAAACCCTTATTTGTGTGAGCTAGTTGGTTCAATTCTGTATGATAATAGGATATGTCATGATCTCCATCATCAACATCATCGAAACTACTTTCGATGGATTAGAACTCTTCTAATTCAGACAACAAGAATGATTGATCATCTAAATCATTCTAATTACTCCCAAAATCCATCAGTGACACCTAGCATTATATGGTGGCAACCCATCAAAACTAAAAATGAACCTCTCAGTGTAGCTACTTGTGTGATTAAGTTCTTTTATCTTGAGCCCCGATTAGATTAGGGTTAAGGTGAACTCGTCAAACCCTAATTTCTATCATATGATTTAATCATTTGATTCAAGTCTGATGTGAAAATCCTAATAGAAACTCTTTCTATTATTTCACTCTCTGCCATGGCCATGGGCTTATGGACTTGATTTTCATGATCATCATAGGGCTGCTCCTCATCCATCGAGGTAGATAGATTTTCTCTTGGTGCAATCCAATTCCTACAATACACCTCAGGATTTCAAATGCCTAGGAGACTGAGTCATGGTGTAGTCAAACTATAACACCCTCAAGGTAAACTATCGATACACCTTAGATCAAAGAACTAGACACACCACTGCACCTTCGAGTTAGTCATCGACGAGAAGGTAGACTTTCTTATGACTACTCAAGGTGGTCACGCTTAGTGCCCTCATTCTTTAACGAGTACCTATACTGTCACTTCGATTTCTCTACACCATAGACTCAAGACTCATCTACTACAAAGAAGTAATTGTATGCTAACCTTTCAGATCAATCACCATCCTCATGACGATCCTATGATCAGGAGCATTTTATGAGTTAATAAATAAAAATTCATGTCTTAAATTTTCAACTCTTGAAAATATGAATTATCATTACCATTAACTCAAGGGATGTATCACAGACACTAAATACATATTTATGATAGAAAATAATCTATTTTATTATTTATAATCAAAATTATAATTTTAGCCCCAGAAGTGTATTACAAGTGTCAGCCAATTTTGGCTTCTAGGGCACACATATCTAACACCAAAGATATCTATTATTTAGACTATCCCTAGATCGCTTTGATTCTATGATATTCTTATTTTACTCGACATTAAAAATAGAAACATTAAGATATAATTGATAGAGACCATTTATAAGAAAACCACTTGTAATTTTATTGCTTTCATAAAGAATATTATAATGGTCCTTAAGAAAACTAATTACATAGCCTTCTTATGCTAAACATGAAATAGAAATCAAATTCCTGCTTGCTGTAGGCATATAAAAATAGTTCCTAAAAATTAAATCTAATCCTGATGGTAATCGTAGAGGGTAGGTTCCGATGGCTACAATAGCAATTTTTGCTCCATTTTCGATGCTTAGGATCATCTCACCATCCCTCAGCCTCCTACTATCTTTAAGATTCTGCATAGAAGTGCATAAGTGAGCACTAGAACTAGAGTCAAGCATCCAACTAGATGCAGAAAAAATCATAAGATTAGATTCTATAATGAGCATACCTCCAGAAGGACCTACTTCCTTGTTCTTCAGGCTGGCCAGGTACAAAGAATAGTTTCGCTTCCAATGGCCGTCAGTATTGCAATGAAAATATTTTTCTTTATCAGCAGCCTTCTTCTTTGCTCTGCTTTCTTCTTCTTTCCACCATCCATCTTCTGCTTCTTCATGAACTTCTTCTTTTTAAAAGACTTTCTCTTGGAAGAAGTCTACTCCATAATAAGTACTGAGCCTTTAGAACCTTTCATAGAAAGCTCAGCAGTAACCAGCATGTTCATGAGTTCAGCCAAGGTATCCTAAAGTTTATGCATATGGTAGTTCATGATAAACTACCCGTATGCATCAGTCAAGGACTATAGAATTATATTAATTTATAGATCTTGATCTAACTTGACACCAAGCTTCTCAAGCTCTTCTAAGTCCTTGATCATCAGAAGATAATGATCATGGACCGATTGCCCATCACGCATCTGAGCCTTAAATAGTCTGTTAGTGACTTGATATTTGACTGCATGACTTTGCTCACCAAACAACTCTTGCTGGTGAGCCAACATTTGGTGGCTAGTCTTAATGTCTTCATGTTGATGCTGGACCTCATCAGACATCGAGCCCAACATGTAATACCTGACTTTGTTATCTTCATTCATCCACTTCTCGAGAGATGCTTTCTGATCAACGAATGAATGGGCTGGTAAGGTTGGAGGATCCTGTTCTAACACATGAGTCAACTTATCAAAATCTAAGATAATTTTGAAGTTCTAGAGCCAATCCTTGTAATTGGATCCGATCAGTCTATGAGTGTCCAAGATATGGGCTAGTGGGTTGGACGTAGATATTTTCCTATAGAGAGTCAATGTTTCTAGTTAGATTTTGTAATTAGACTTAATCAATTTATTTAAAAATTTTATTTTTAAATAAATTAGGCTCCCGTTATTTACTTGAACCCCTACACTCTCTTGGTAGAGATGCAAAAATCTCCATGATTATTGATTTCTAGTGGATGGTGCAGTCCCACCGACTGGCTCATCGCCTTACTTAATAGTTATTGGTGATGGGTCAATCGATGAGTGGAAACTCTTATCTAATGATTTTCTAATCATTGTGCACCCAAATTTGGTCTTTAATTTATGAATCTCATCATGTCTAGAATATTGATCCACTCCTTAGTTAAGTCAGACCCATCATTTGCATGAATTGGATTCCTGATTGGATCCCTCATCGTAACTAGAATTTTGAGCCCAACCCATCCTCCAACCCATAGCATCCAATGCCTAATTGACATGATTGCATCTTTCAAGTGCAACTGAACCACTGTATCCAGTCGAGAATAATCAATCCTGGATAGGACCTGCACATCTACAATGGTGGAAAACCTTAGATTTAATATTTTCTTAGGAAGATTTAAATAACATCTCTTTAAATTTGACTTGACTTAGTTATAATAATTATGACTAACCTAGTAGGATGGGTTGGCTTGAATTGTTAGCCACCTCAAATCAGAAATGGATGGACACAAATTACCAGGTAAGTAAGACCGATGGAAGGGATGTGCCATTAACTCAATAAGAATGCATTCAGATCGAGTAGCTTCCAATTAAAAAATAGTCAGTTGTATCTACCAGACTTATCTTAGACACTAAATTATCGAATTAAAATCAATTGGATTAGCCTACAATCCAGGCTCGAACTGTAGAGCCAAATTAGATTTTGACTTGATCGAGTCACATCTCAATATGATTCAATCTTGATCCAGACTTAATCCTATTAGGCCGATCAAAACTAAGCTTTCTTTGATCCCACCTAACCAACTCTTGATTCAGTTTGATCAACTGCTAGACCTAATTGAGTTACCCAAGACCGAACCCAAGTTTATGAATATGTCTTAGATTTGAAAATTCATAATTTTTAGATCTAATTAATTTCATAATCTTAATTCTTAATTAAGTTTTGAATTTTTGAACAAAACATATAATAAAATCCTAGGATTTCAGAATTTAGGATTTTGTAGAAAAATAAATTTTGATTTCTGATTAAGAACGAACGCACAGCACCCTTACACATCATAAGAATACCTTATCGAATGAGAGGAGAGGGTCTTTAAATTCTACTTTATTTTTATGACTAGACGACTAAGGAGAACGTCTTAATTAGAAATATAATTTCTACTATAAAATTAGTTAGATCTAAATCATATATCGCATATACAATAAATAATCTAACTTATACATGTTTTGCATCCAACTCATGTATCATAAGTCAATTAATCATGCATACTTTCAGATCAAAAATATCATATATTAAATCTAAAAAATAAAATTTTAAATTTGATCATATCAAAACTAAAACTATTCTAGACATTTTATAGAACTATTCTATAAGTAGTCTAAGCATGCATCTTTCATATCTTATATGAATAAAATAAAAATTAAAAATTTTATTTTTTATTTTTTAGATATGATTACAATAATTATAATACCAAAAAAATAAAAATAAATTAGATCTAAATTATATTTTAATCAATTTAATAATATAATTTTACTGGACTACACATAGAACTATTCTATTCTTAGTCTCGTCATGCATCTCATACATTATAGATCTAAATCATAAAATTTTTAATTTTTTGATTTCAGATCTAATCACATCTGATGTGGCATATAAAATATTTTAATATTAGATAATAAATAAAATTAAATCAGATCTAAAATAGATCTGTTGAACTACCAACCTGGCTCTGACACTAGTTAAAGAAAAAATCATATTTTCCACGCACAGTATCGTTCAGATCTGATTGGATCCAAAAAAATATTTTAAAATTTTTTTCTACAATCCTAATTAGATATGAAATATCTTAAATCTGATCCTAAAGATCTAATATTATATAATAAAAATAAAATTAAATCTAATTTAATTTTATATCTTGGATTTGGATAATCAGATTATCCTATGATGATCCTGAGGTTCTGGAAGAAACCACGTACGCCCCTAGACTCTACCGGTGTCCACTCAGGTAAGATTTGAAGATCTTCTCCTTCTAAATTATCTCATAAAAAATTAGATCTAGATTTGATCTTAAAGTTCTTCAAAACTTATTTGAAGAAGTAGCGATCATCTCTTTCTGCAGTGCTGCCTTCTTCCTGATCTGGGTGCCTTTCTTCCTTGGATTGCACTTGAACTCGTGCCCAACTCCTTTAGGCATGGAGAGGAGAGAGAGAAAATCAAAGGAAGGCATGGAATAGAGGAGGGCAGCCTTGCAGCATAGCAAAAAGAAAAAGCCTTCTAATCTTAGGCGCTGATAGCGTTTAAATAGATCCTGCTGCGCCATGCAGTGCCACATCATCCTAGCGAATCAGAGGCCTTCATTCAATCAGATCTAAATCTGATTGATGGAATGATGTCATCTAATCCAATTAGATGAGAGTCCCTAAAAAATCTACATAGGTGGTACCAACACTGGATAAACCCAAAAGTCTTTGGCGCTTGGGTATTTGAATCCATCATGAAACCCTAGAGTCCTATCGGTATGAGACTCTATCTCTTATCCACATGGAGCACATGCCTAGGGTGGTGTGCACCCTCTCTCTTGCCTCTTTTAGCAAGGGGACAAGAGCCCTAGGTGTTCTCCTATAGGTGCATGAAACATGGTCCTATGTCCTAGTGTCCAAGGTCTACTATTGACCAATGTTCAAAAATAAGAATTAGCAAGTGATAGGAATTGGCAGGTGTTGTTTTAAATCCATTAATGAATTAAGATAATCCTTTTCTGATCTGGACAAGCTCCAGTCAAACTAAGACAAGGTTCCTGAGTGAGCCTAAATAAATTTGGCTCAGTCGAGACAAACCAAAATGATTACAAAAAGAAGAATGTTAGGCTTAATCGAGTGCTAGCACAATCTTCTTGAACCTAATTAGATCTAATCCAAATCAACTGAACAAGGTTAGTCCAATTGATGACATCCAGATCCAAACCTTTGTTTGTATGACCCAGTTTAGATTCAGTTTTATATGGTAATGAGACATGTCATGATCTCTATCATCGACATCATCGAAATACCTTTTGATGGACCAGAACTTTTCTGATTCATACAATTAGAATGATCGATCATCTAAATCATTCTAATTGCTCCCAAAATCCATCAGTGACACCTAGCAGTATATGATGGAAATCCATCAGAACCAAAAGTGAACCTCTTGGTATAGGTACCTGTGTGATTGGGTTCTTCTATCTTGAGCTATGATAGGATTAGGGTTAAGGTGAACTCGTCAAACCCAATATCCGTCATATGAAATAATCATTCGATTCGAGTCCAATATGAAACTCTAATAGAAACTCTTTCTATCATCTTCACTTTACCATAGCCATGGGCTTAAGAACTCAATCTCATGATTATCATAGGGCTGCTCCTCATCTATCGAGATAGATAGATCTCCTATTGGTGCAATCTAATTCCTACAATGAACATGCTATAGCCAATATACACCTTAGGATTCTGAATGGCTAGGAGACCAAGTTATGATATAGTCAAACTATAACACCCTCAAGGTGAACTATCGATGCACCTCAGGTCAAAGAATCAGACACACTACTGCAGCATCGAGTCAGTCATCGACGAGAAGGTAGACTTTCTTATGCCTGCTCGAGGTGGTCACGCTCAGTGCCCTTGTTCTCTAACGAGTACATGTATTCTCACTCCGATATCTTCACACCATAAACTCAAGATACATCTATCCTAATAAAGTGATCGTACACCAACCTTTCGGATTGATCACCATTTCATGATGATCCTACGGTCGGAAGCTATTTATGAGTTAATTATGAAAATTCATATCTTAAATTTTAAACTCTTGAAAATATGAATTGTCATTACCATTAACTCAAAGGATGTATCGCTGACACTTTAGATACACACTATGATAGAAAATAATCGATTTATTAATTTATAATCAAAATTATAAAATTATCGTTAGAACTATATTACAAGTGTCAGTCAATCTAGATTCTAGGGCACATGTCTAACAATTGTAAGAAACTATGGTACCGCTCTGATACCAAATTATTGGCACATCATCATGGCATCACCTAGCTTTGATCTCATGTTGCGGAAGCTCCTGATATTTAGCATGGATCTAAGGAGATCTTTAATATTCTCTAAGGGCAGCAAACCACCAATCTACCAATCTAGATCTGTGATGGGCGCCTCCCTCCTTTGGCTTGAGGTAGGCACCCCCCATTAGGGTGGCAACTCTAGAGAGAATAGAGAAAAGAGATTGAGGAAGAAAAGATCTATATTCAATCTATGTTATAAAATCCTAATACATCCTATGTATTTATACATAGATATTAGACCCAACCAAAATCTTTCTTGGCTAACCCAATATATGAAAGCACTCATTGAGCCCATGTACACCCATATCTCCCATGCTCTCATCTCTTGGATCTAAACCCGACCCATACATGAGCTAGCCCTTTTAAAATCTTATTGGACCAGGTCTTAAGATCCCAAACAGAAAATTCCATCCAGTTCTATTCCCCACCATTAAGCTGGCTCTCTTAGAAGCTGAGCCGACTTGACTACATCTCGCTCGAACCCTATCTTCTATCTGCCTGAGATAGCCGGCTCAGCTACACCCCGAGCTAACTCAATATTAGTCTGAGCCAGCTTGATTGCATATCCAAGCCAGCTCGCTTGTGTGTCATCCCCTTGTCTTGGCTAATTCTTTTCTTTGGCTTTGGTCCTTTGCTCCACCTTCTGTTCCAGATTTCTGGAGTACCTACCAAGCCCCTCAAGGTCCTCACACCTGAACCTCAAGCCCATGTAGGGCTACACACCGTCTTCACCTAGGATAACTCCTATCCTAGCCCTAGGACTCACACCCATCCTAGACTCCCAAAGCCAATATTCTGACTCCTCTTATGGCCTCCTAAGGCTTGGATGTTGGGAATATGCGCTCTTTCCACACGAATCGGCATGGCCACTGGTGATTAGATAAGTAATAAGAAAGTACTTCTTAGAGATTTCTACGGAAGCATGATCAAATAAATCAAGAAATAGAGAAGAAGAGAAGAAGAGATTTTTGAAAGAAAAGAATTTTTATTCAGTATATTTCAGCACTCTTACAACCTTGACCTATTTTTAGTATATATACTTTACAAAGGGTCAAGTCCAAGCTGATAGAAAAACTTCTCAAACCCAAACAACCCACATAGATAAAATAATAACCAGCAAAAACTGAGCTGGCCCAATTTTAGACTGAGCCAGCTAACCTACGACTGGGTCGGCTCAGTCCCCGACTGAGCCAACCCAATTGTGTACCGTGCCAACAGTCCAAAAATGCTGCTTTCTATCTAAATTTTTCTCTGAGACCTAGCCGACCCAGTCTTGGACTGAGCCGACCCAGTTCCTAACTGAGTCGGCTCAGTCTCAGAGTGAGTTGGCCTAGTTTTTGAACTATACTATTGAGACTGATTCTTCTTTCGACTCGTTCCCATCTTCTCATGATCTATCTTCTCATATTTTCAAGACTTAGGAGTGCCACTTTTGAGCTTACATTCTCCATCTTGGTTCTTCTAAGTTCTTGTGAACTCATCTCTTCTCAACAGACCCATCCATACCACACATCTCTAAAAGCCATCTCTAGGGAGTACCTCCGTGAGTGCATCAGACTGATTCTTCTTGGTATGGATCTTTATTAGTTCCACTTCACCTTCCTCTATTAGCTCTCTGATTCTGTGGTACCTCACATCTATATGCTTTATGCGTGCATGATAGACTGAGTTCTGTGTCGACAATAGAGTACTCTGACTATCACTAAATAGTGTAACCTTGCTCTGCTCCACCTCCAACTCATCAATCAGCCTCCTAAGCCAAAGGGCTTCCTTTGCAGCCTCCGTTATCCTAATGTACTCGACCTTTATTGTAGACAAGACCGTGATTGGCTAAAGAGTTGATCTCCAAGACATTGATCCACCATATATGCAGAAGAGGTATTTAGTAGTAGACCTCCTTGCATCAAGATCACCAGCATAATTTGCATCAATAAATCCTTCTAGAAGACATAAACCTTCACATATCTTCATAGATTATTCTCCAAATCCGTCCGACTACCCATCAAACACCAAACCATAATTCCTTGTTCCATGTAGATATCTTAATATCCATTTCAATGCTTTCCAGTATTTCTTCTCAGGGTTAGCCATGTATCTACTAACCGTGCTCATAGCATGTGCTATATCTAATCTATAGCATACCATAGTATACATCACACTGCCTACAGCATTTGCATAAGGGACTCGTTTCATGTACTCTTTCTTCCTCTTCTGACTGGAGGCACTATAACTTAGAGAGAGACATATGACTCGACAATGGCGTCTCTACAGGTTTGGCCTTCTCCATCCCAAAACTCTCCAGAACCTATTGGATATACTTTTCTTATGACAAATTGAGCACTCCTTTGCATCTATCTCTACAAATCTCTATTCCAAGAATTTTCTCAGCTGGATCCAAATCTTTCATCTCAAATTCAGATGATAATATTCTTTTCAACCTTTTCACAGCATCCATGCTTCTACTGGCTATGAGCATATCATCTAAATATAGTAATAGGTATAGGGCATCCTCCTCATCTACATCCTTGACGTAGATACAATAATCATGTTCACATCTGCTGAAACTCAGGCTCAAGATAAAGCTATTGAATCTTCGATACCACCGACGAGGAGATTATTTCAAGCCATACAAAGACTTTCTGAGTAAACATATCTTTTCTTCCTATTCCATTTCCATGAAACCATCTGGCTCCTTCATGTATATTCTTTTCTCCAAAGTCCCATGAAGGAAGGCCGTCTTCATGTCCATCTGTTCTAATTTCATATTATGCTGTGCCACTAGTGACAACAAACTCGAATAGATGTATGATGCACTGATAGGAGCACAATATTGTCGTTAAGACATCATGTTTATCAGTTTAATCCGATTTCTTAAAATAATTAAGAATACATAGATAGCAGTAAGTCATGTTGAATCCACAGGAAAGGTAGTATTTTTAGATTTGAAATTTTTAATTTTTGAAAAGAAAAAGAAAAGAAAAGAGTTTTAAAATCAAAAGTAAAGTCGAAAAGTGAAAATTAAAAGGTGTAGGAATGTAAACTTGGTACTAAGATCTACTAGTTAGATCGTAGCATCTACTTGTAATAAAATAAAAAATAATAATTAAAGGATAAAAATTAAATTATAATAAAAATAAAGATTTAAAATTAAAGTGTAAAAAATAAAATTTTTATTAATTAAAATTTTAAAATTTAAATATATAAAATTTAAAAGGAAAATATATAAAATAAAATAGTCTGATCTCTGATCTTGGATTGACATTGGTGGAAAGATGGTGTAGAAGCCCAGCTTTTTCTCTCAGCATCAATTGCCTCGAAGCAGCCATTAACCCAAAGTCTGACTCTACCCTATACCAAAGTTTCATCTTGATCAAAGATTATGAACTCTAGAGGCCTGGAATCTTATTTATAGAGCTAGGAGGGCTGGAGAGATTTCTTCTAGGCAATATGGGACTAAGGAGCTCTTTGATCATCAAAATATAAAAAAATTTAAGTAAAAATTAGATTAAAAGGAGTCCTGATTGAATTTTGCTACTCTAGATGAAATCTAGCCATTTAATAGAAATCCAATGGACCAAAAATCATTAAAATTGGATGCATATCGGCCTAGATCAGGTCAGATTAAATTCTGACCATTAATCGTACGTTGATGGAGAAAATCTGATTGCTGATCATGCATTGGGAGTCCTGATCATCGTTGGGAGCTTTTTCCACCATCGGATCTTCACGAACTAGTTTTCTAGCCATCGGATCATGCCAAATTGTTGAGCACTATTCGAATCAAAGAAGGATTTATCGTGGGTTGTCGGATCTCCATCGGATCGAATGCAGGCCATTGGATCGCTCAATTACTGTAGCTATGGACTGCGCAAACCAGGCACACCGAACGTCTCAGCCAATCACCGCTCACTACTTTGATGCAAAATTTTCTCTTTATCCTGTAAACCGCGATGGATTTTTCATGAACCCCCTAAGAATCTAGGTCCACCACGTATCGCTCCATGATTCACTGGTTATCATTGAGCTGACGGTCTACGCCTGGATCATGGATCGGTTGGCAGCTTTGATGGCTAAGTCAGCTTTGATGACTTGGCTTGGCTTGCGGAGCTGGATGAGCCATTTTTCTTTTTTATTTAATTTTTATTTATTTTATTTTTTTTAGAAATTCATATCTTCTTTGTTTTAGCTCTGTTTTGTATGAAACTTATTTCATTATGATAAAAAAATAAACTTTTTCTATTGATAATAAAATTTAATTATTTAATTTTCTTATTTTTTAATTAATTTTTAATTAATAAAAATATGAATTTCTTAAAAATATGTATCAATTAATTAATAATTTTTTAAAATTAATATAAATTAATTAATAAATTAATACTTTTATTGATGAATTTATGGTACTTATCACACCCCCCAACTTAAGCTTTGCTCATCCTTGAGTAAAGAAAGAATTGAGTTTTAAATATCTTTTAACTTTAGAGTTTCGAATTTTACCTAAGCAATTTTCAAAATGGTCATTGATATTTAGTAGAGTATAAGTGAGATATATCATTAGAGTATTAATACTTATCAATAAAATAAATTAAGTAAAAAATATTAAATTTTTCTAAATTATTCCATCTTTTTCTCTGATTTGTCTAAACTTTCATATAGGCAAGTGTATTGCTACTTCCGTCCTTCATTTATTGATTTTTATTTTTATATTATCCACTTTTTGATGCGAATATCATTGCTTACTTAAGCAACGAGACCTAATTACTCGATAGGAAACCAATATTTTTTTTTATTTTTTTTAATATTGTACCACTATTGAGTGTCTTAATCCCTTAAGTTTTCTATTTGATCCATGTAGCGAGTCTTAGGCCAATAACTTCCAAACCAATTGACTTTAGGGCACTAGGTATAGAATACCCCTCAGACTTACTAGTTGGAATGAAATAGGCTACGAGTTAAGACTAGCTTTACAACGAGTTTCTTTGTCCTTTTCATCTTTTGATATGAAACTCAATGCTTGCTTAGGCAAAGAGATCTGGTTACTCAGTAAAAAGTACTTAAAAACTATTTTATTTTAATATTTTTTATATATATGAAGAAATGTGTAGTTACCCTACATAAGACCATAAAAAGTAGACTTTTCTTTGATGCTAGTAGAAAAAATTAGAAATGCTCAAAAGAAAAACTTTTTATATTGTAGGTTTAACTCTTTATTAGGTTTTCTTAATACTTGATCCCTCAATATCTCATAAATTCTCTGATCTATGCATTAATTTTCTTTTAAAAATGCTTAGTTTAATTTAATTTTTAAGCATAATTAGGTGTTTAAATACTAAATACAAACCATTTGAGGACTTAAAATTTTAAAATTTTTACTTTTCTCCCCCTCCCAACTTAATCGACATTGTCCTCAATGGAGAAGAAAAAATAAAGGGTGTAATAAAGAATATGAAAGAATACACCTAACTTAGTTCAGTATATTTTTGGTCCAGCACATGCCTTTGAGAATTTGGGCTCTTCCTCCAATTTATTCAATATATCCTAAAAAGAAAATAAACTAAAAAGATAAATTAGATAAAAAAAGCTAAATATTGGATTGCCTTCCAACGTGCGCTAAGTTTACCGTCTTTAGTCAGACACAATGCAGCTTACTATCCTGTGTCAAATATTAAATTGACAAATTTCAACGATTTTAGATTGCCAATCTCAGGAAGATAATTTCTTATCCCTTTATTGATATAATCATTGTTAATTGAGAGAACATAATTTGAGACCCCATTCTTAGACCCATGTTTATTAAGAATTTCTCTTATTTGTTCTTCTAAAATGCTCATGAATTGAGTTTTTATATTAGGAGTTAAGTTTGATGTGATGGGTACTGAAAGGGTGACTAAAGATGATTTTAATTCTGAAGATAAATTAATATGATCTTACTTAAATAACTCCATTGACACTTCATTACATGTCTCTTGATTTTTGTAAGAAGAACCGGCTTCTAGGATTGAAGGAAATAGGATATTAGGTTTATAAGTCTTGGATAAATCATCTATTCTCTTTTTTCTTATGTCTATCTCATTTAAACTGGAACTAGCATCAGTACCAATTCCTGGCTCGGGTTCTTCTATGTGGTTAGTCTCAGTACTAACTTATTTTTCTAAATTTTTATTTTGGTTAGCATCAATACTAGCTTTTCTCACCTGGTCTTGGTATGGGTCCATAAGAATCCTATAGATTTTAAGTTTAGGAATTACTTTGGCATTCTCAAATTGGGGATTCTTAAGTGAGACATTAAATTGATAACTTAGTCCAGATGGTTGGTAGACATTAGGTAGGTTGTTTGAAATTGGTAGGCTCGATAGTTAATCTAGTTCTCTTCTCGTGTTAGATTCAGCTAGTTATCTAATTTGAGCTTTTAGCCTGGCGATAGATTCTTGTTGAGTCAAGATCGATTATTGTTGATTCAGAATTAATTATTGAAGTTGGTTAAATCTATTATTAGCTAGATTGGTCTATTGAGGAGGTAGGTATGAGGGCTGATTATAATGTGGTGGTTGGAAAGACTGACTAGGCTGATCTCTATTATAAGCATAGTTCTAGTATTGAGGTCTATTTTGATAATTTTGCATTAATGGAGTTTGGACTGAGCCTGAGTCTGTTGTGATTTCCAAGAAAAATTAGGATGGTTTCTTTAGCCAGAGTTATATGAATTTGAAAATGAATCATTAACCGGCTTGGAATAGCCTTTAGCAGCTTGGACTTATTTTTGGATAAAAGATGGAAACTGTGCAGTCATAGGACATTTACTCACATGATGGGTTGAGCTAGCATAGATTGAACAAATTTTTTGATAATTAGAAGATGATGTGAATTGTGCCGGAGATTGTTGACCTAGGATTAGGACTTGATCTAATTTTTAAGCAAGAAGGTCCACTTTATTTATCAAATTTGAATCAGCCTTAGGACTAGATTCTAGATGTTTAAATTCATGGATCCTTGCCCATGTTTGGTAGAAAGATAATGAAGCATGGTTAATTGAGTTTTCACTCAGAATTTTAAATAAGGTATAGGCTTCATCCTCACTCTTGTTTATGAATGCACCTCCACAGGATGCATCTACCATCATCTGTATTGGTCTCCTAAACCCTCATAGAAAGCCCGAACTATTTGCCACTTAGATAGACCATGGTGTGGGCATTTTCTAAGAAGTTTCTTAAGTCTCTCCCATGACTCATGAATCTATTCCCCTAGAAGCTGAGCAAATCCAGTGACAGCTCACCTCATAATGTTGGTTCGACCTATGGGATAAAATTTTTTAAGAAATTTATTTTGTAATTCAGCCCAAATTTTAATTGGTCTTCCTATTGTGCCAAGGCAATACTTGGCTTTATCTTTTAATGATAAGAAAAATAAAATTAGTCTAAGGGTATCATTAGTTAAATTTTAAATTTTTACCGTAGAGCAGATTTTTAAGAATTCATCTAGATGCTTATAAGGATCTTCATTGGTGTTCCTGTAGAAAGATGGGAGCATCTGGATTGTGGTCGACTTGATCTCATAGTGGATAACATAAATTTTAGGCAATTGAATACAAGTTGATGGGTTATAAGTAGAAGAAATAAAATATTCCTTCATATGCTTAGGTGATTCTCTAAAATTTTCAGCCATTTGATTATTGGATTTAATACGATTCAGCCTTTCAATTTTATGGTTAGGTTCAACTAGATTAGGTAAAGCGATTTCCTACAATGCATGCACTAGTGCAACCCTAACGTGTGGTTCATAAATTTTTTTTAGAATTTTCAAATTTTTTTTATATTTTTCTATTATTTTATTATATTAAAAATTAATTTTTAATTAATTTTTTTATAATTATTTTATTAATTATTTTTAATTTAATTTATTTATTATTTTTAATATTATTTTAGTTAGTTTAATTTAATTTAATTTAATTTTATTTAATTTAATTTAATTTTTAGAGGAGAAAGAAGAAGAAAGAAAGAAGAGTTCTAAAGAAGAGGTCCTAAGGAGTCCTAGAACTAAGAAGAGAGAGAAGAATTAGATTTAATTAGGTTTGATGTTGGTTAGCAATCAAGTTAGTCAATCAATCATGGTTAAGAGTTATCCTAGATCTAGACAGCTCCTAACTGCCAAGGTCACTTTCAAGCCCTCCAAGTATAGGATCAGCCAATCAACTGATTAGGTAAGTGTAAGATCGGTGGAAGTCCCTCCATTATTTGCCTTTGACACTAATTATGTTTGGCCAGGTAAGCTAATGGAACCAATTAGAAACCACCTTCCTTCGGGCTCAATCATCCCTGAACCAATTTTTTAGACACCAGTCAAATTGACTAACCCTAACCTAGTTCAACTCTTAGGATTTCTTGTCTTATTGAGCTTGAGCTCCTAGGACTGATGTCTAATTGATTTTAAAATTAAAGGCTTAGGTCAATGCAGAATGCTGGTTGGTTGTTTGTGGGCCAAGGAAAGGTGATCAAATCCCCATCTTATTTTATTTAAGTGGGTTGTGCCCTTAATTTGATTCAATATGATATGAATATTCAAATTTTCAAGCAAGGGGTTCTATGCAAATAAACTAGATGCATGTAATTGATTGAATTTTGAAAAGCTCACCTTGCCTCCAATAATCACCAAAAAAATAAAAATAAAACTAATATAATGCATGTTCTAAGCAATTAGGATTTCTAATCTTATCATGAAACTTTTAATTAAGTTTAAATATATATATATATTTTAAATTAATTTAAAAATAAAGTAAATAAATAAATAAATAAATAAGAAAGAGGACTAGAGTTAGGATTGATCTCACCAAGCAAAACTGAACTGATTCTTTTTGTTCTTTAACCTTTTTTCTATAAAATAAAAAAATATAAAATAATTAACAAGCAATATTTATAAGAAAATAAAAATTTTATTTATAATTTATTTATAAAGAAATCAAAGAGATCAGAAATTTAATATCTGTGCCTTCTCCGGTAATGATACCAAAAATTTGATAAGAGCACAATATTGTTGTTAAGAACCATGTTTATCAGTTTAATTCGACTTCTTAAAATAATTAAGAATACATAGATAGCAGTGAGTCGGATCGAATCCATAGGAAAGATAGTATTTTTAGATTTAAAATTTTTGATTTAAAAAAATAAAAAAGAAAAAAGTTTTGAAATCAAAAGTGAAGTCAGAAAGCAAAAATTAAAAAGTGCAGGAATGTAAACTTGGTACTAAGATCTACTAGTTAGATCTTAGAATCTATTTGCAATAAAATAAAAAGTAATAATTAAAGTATAGAAATTAAATTGTAATAAAAATAAAGAGCTAAAATCAAAGTGTAAAAAATTATAATTTTTATTAATTAAAATTTTAGATTTTAGATACATAAAATTTTAAAAGAAAAGAAAATAAAATAAAATAGCCTAATCTCTGATCTTGGATCGGCATTGGTGAAAAGATGGCGTAGAAGCCCAGCTTTTTCACTTAGCACTAGTTGCCTTAAAGCAGCCATTAACCTAAAGCCTAACTCTATCTTATACCAAAGCTTCACCTTGATCAAAGATTATGAACTCTGGAGGCTTGGAATCTTATTTATAGAACTAGAAGGGCTGGAGAGTTTTCTTCTAGGCAATGTGGGACTAAGGAGCTCTTTGATCATCAAAATATGGAGAAATCTGAGTGAAAATTGGATTAAAAGAAGTCCTGGTTGAATTTTGTTGCCCTAGATGAAATCTGGCCATTCAATAGAAATCCAACGGACCAAAAATCATCAAAATTGGATGCATATCGACCCAGATCAGGTCGGATTAAATTCTAACCATTGATTGCACGTTGATGGAGAAAATCTAGCCGTTGATCGTGCATTGGAAATTCTGATCACTATTGGAAGCTTTCTCCATCGTCGGATCTTTACCGACTGGTTTTTTAGCCATCAGATCATGCCAGATCGTGAAGCACTGTTCGAATCAAAGAAGGATTTGTCGTGGGCCGTCGGATCTCCACTGGATCGAATGTAGGCCGTTGGATCATGCAATTACTATAGCTATGGATCGTGTGAACCGGGAACACCAAATGCCTCAGCCAATCACCGCTCGCTGCTTTGATGCGAAATTACCTCTTTACCTTATAAACCGCAATGGATTTTCCATGAATCCCTTAAGGGTCTAGGTCCACCACGTGTCTCTCCGTGATTCGTCGGTTGTCGCTGAGCTGGCGATCTACGCCTGGATCGTGGATTGACTGACGGCTTCTTCTGCTAAGTCAGCTTTGACGGCTTGGCTTAGCTTGGTGGCTTGGCTTACGAAGCTGGCTGAGCCATTTTCCTTTTTTATTTAATTTTTATTTATTTTGTTCTTTAGAAATTCATATCTTCTTCATTTTAGCTTTGTTTTGTGCGAAACTTATTTCATTATGATAAAAAAACTCTTTCTATTGATAAGAAAATTTATTTTTTTAATTTTATTATTTTTTTAATTAATTTTTTAATTAATAAAAATATGAATTTCTTAAAAATATGTATCAATTAATTAATAAGTTTTAAAAATTAATATAAATTAATTGATAAATTAATATTTTTATAGATGAATTTTTTGTACTTATCACGCACCATAGAAGAGAAAATTTTTGTGTAGTCAATTCCTTCTCTTTGTGAGTATCTCTTTGCTATCAGTCTTTCTTTGAATCTGACTCCACTTTATTTTGAAGGTACTTCTTTCTTTGTGAACACCCACTTTGAGCCAATAGGTCGAGCACCCTCTGAAAGATCCACCAACTGTCATGTCTGATTCTTCTTAAGTGATTCCATCTCCTCCATCATGGCCTGCATCCATGAATCAAGATCCTCACTCTCCATGGCCTCTGCATAATTCTTTGGATCTCTATTAGCAGTGATGAGTGCATAGGAGATAACCTCATCAATGCTATATCTGACCGATCTCCTAATAGTATGCTGGGGCTTATGCAAAGCCACTTCCACTGGGTACATCTCTGCCTGATGTCTGTGGCTACTCTTGCACATCTGTCTGAACTACCGACCCTTCATGATGATTTTCAATCTGAGACAATACTTTTCTATCCAGCTCCACCTCAACAGGAACACTCTTGTAAGTGGATGTAACCTGCATGCCATCATTCTCTGACTGGCCATCGCTGTTCATCTTTGTTTCTCTAGTTCCATCTATTCCAGACCTCCTCAAGGTGCTCTTCTCATCAAAAATAACGTTCCTACTGATCACTGACTTCTGTGCCTGAGAGTCCCACAGTAGGTATTCCTTGACTCCTTGTGGATATCCTATGAATGTCATCTTTTGAGATTTCGGATCCAATTTGCTCCTCTCGGTTGCATCCACATGTGCATAGACTGTGCAACCAAAAACTTTCAGGTGGCCAAGCTCCACCTTCTTTCTACTCCAGACCTCTTCTGGAATGCCTTCATTCAGCTTATAATGAGAGGACCTATTCACAAAAAAATAAGAAAAAGTTAGAGCATCACCCCAAAAAAACTTTAGAAGTAATGTCTGTAGCCTCAAACTCCTTGCCTTCTCGATCAGTGTCCGGTTCATCCTCTCCATGACACCATTCTACTAGGGAGTCATCCTCACCGTGTAATGGCATTTGATGACATTTTCCTCATAGTACCTCTTGAACTTCAGGCTAGTATACTCCCCTCCATTGTCCAACCTCAAACACTTTATCTATCTCCCTGACTCTCTACTTTAGTCTCCAGGCTCTGAACCGGGCAAACACCATTGATTTTTCTCTGATTAGATAAACCCACATCTTTCTTGAGAAATCATCAATGAAAGTAACAAAATATTTTGCCCTACCTCTAGCTGATTCAGGAGCTGGTCCCCACACATCCGAGTGCACTAAATTCAGCACTCCCTCACTGTGCTTGGTACTTCCGACAAACTTCACCCTATGCTATTTGCCAAAGATACACGGCTCACAAAGATCTGTGCCCTCCTTCTTCAGGGCTGGGATCATACCTCTTTTGCTTAGTTTTGTATGCCCACGGTCACTCATATGACCCATCCAATAGTGCCATAGTTGATATAAAATCTGCTCCTGTACCGCTGCTAGCACCTCTGCACTATCATTTACCACTGAGCCTTCCATTCTGTAAAGATTGTTGCTTAGTCTTCTACCTCTCATCACCACCAAAGCTCTCTTGAAAATTTTCAAACATCCACTCCCAGCTTGGCTACTAAAAGCATAATCCAGCTCCTCCAAGTAGCCTAAAGAAATCAAATTCTTTTTCAACTTTGGTACATGCCTGATATTTGATAATGTACGAATGATCCCGTCGTACATCCTCATCCTGATAGAGCCAGTTCCAGCTACTTTGCATGGGTGATCATCTCCAAGACTGACACTTCTACCATCAACCTTCTGGTATGTAGCAAACCACTTCTGATGAGAAGTATAATGGTACGAGCATGCTGAATCTAATATCTACATAGTATCACACTTTGTGGATCCATCTGATACAACTAGTAGGTCTTCTCCACTGCTCAAAGAAGTTGTATCATCTTTCTTGCTGGTCTTTTCTTTTTCTGATCTCAAAAGGGGACAATCTCTCCTTTCTTGCTGGTCTTTTTTTTTTCTGATCTCAAAAGGAGACAATCTCTCCTCAGGTGTCCAAGCTGATGATATTTATAATAGTTCAATGTCATCTTCCTCTGATCGTGAGACTTTGACCTGCCCTTAGATTTTCCTCTTGTCTTCTCCTTTGATCTTCCCTGCCTTTCGTTCATAGCCAAGATCTCAGACTCAGGGTCTCCCTTGCAGATCTTCTTCCTTTGCTCATTTGATCTGAGCACACCAACAACCTCTTCATAGTTTAGGGTCTCCTTCTCATAAACTAAAGTTGTTATGAGACCATCATACGAACTTGGGAGAGAACATAATAGCAGCAATGCCCGATCCTCCTCGTCGATCTTCACATCCAAACTCATCACCTCAGAACACACTTAATTGAACCTTTGGATATGTGCAATAAGATCTCTGCCTTCAGGCATCCTTAGACTATACAGTTGTTTCTTCAACCATAGCTCGTTCATCATGTTCTTCCCCATGTATGTGTTCTCCAGTCTCTCCCAAAGCCCTTTTATGGTAGTCTCTATGCAAACCTCGGGCAAAACTTGATCGACCAAGCACATCCGGATTGTGCTAAAAGCAATTTCCTCCAACTCTTCCTAATCCTCAGCATCGATCTTTTTCGGCCTTTCTTTTATTATGACCTTGTAGATCCTCTATTGAACCAATAAGTCCTTTACTTTTTGCTACCAAAGGGTAAAGTTTTTCTTGCTGTTGAACTTCTCAAAATCCACCTTGAATCCACTTGATCCCATGACTTCAAACAAGTTAAGAACAGATCCCTAACATCCTTCACGATCACACACTAGTAAAACTATCCTTCACAGAAAATCTAACTAGCCCTAGATCCTCTTTCCAAACTTTTATATCACCATTCCTCCGTGTAAACAATCTCCACCTCAATCTAGAGACAACCATGAAGCAAACTAGAAGTTTTTAGGATAAAACTTAGTGCAATAGATTCTGGATGTAGTAAACCTTAGGTGTCTTCCTTCCTTTCGTGCAACACCACTCTGATACCAAATGTTGGGAATATGCGCTCTTCCCACATGGATCGACGTGGCCATTGGTGATTAGCCAAGTAACAAGAAAGTACTTCTTAGAGATTTTTGCGAAGCATGATCAAATAAATCAAGGAATAGAGAAGAAGAGATTTTTGAGAGAAAAGAGCTTTTATTTAGTGTATTTCAGCACTCTTACAATCTTGACCTATTTTTAGTATATATATTTTACAAAGGATCAAGCCCAAGCTCATAGAAAAACTTTTCAAATCCAAACAATCCACGTACATAAAATAATAACCCACAAAAATTGAGCCGGCTCAGTCTAACAATCCACGTACACAAAATAATAACCCGCAAAAACTGAGCCGACCCAGTTTTAGACTGAGCTGGCTAACCTACGATCCAGTTTTGTATCATGCCAACAGTCCAAAAATGCTACTTTCTATCTGAATTTTCTCTGAAACCTTGCCGACCTAGTCCTGAACTGAGCCAACCTAGTTTTCAACTGAGCTAGCTCAGTCTCAGAGTGAGCTAGCCCAGTTTTTGAACTTTACTATTGAGACTGATTCTTCTTCCGACTCGCTTCCATCTTTCCATGACCTGTCTTCTCATGTTTCCAAGACTTGGGAGTGCCACTTCTGAGCTCACATTGGGAGCACCACAAATTCTAACAGATCTCTTCTCTGGCTTGCTCCTATTTTTTTATGATCTTTCTTCTCATGTTTCCAAGACTTGGAAGTGCCACTTCTGAGTTTATAGGAGGTTCATCGAACAAAGATCCACGCGAAGTACTAACTTCTTATGGATCTCTCTTTATGGTCGATCTGAAAAATATTCTTCGGATCTCTTAGACCCGCTAAGAGAGGAAGAATAGATGGAGGATTGAGGGATAAGACCAACTCTTGGATCTTCCAAAAAAAAGAAAAGAAAGGCTAAAGAAAAACTATTAAGAGAAGATCCATCTTCTCTTTCAGGACATCGACTATTGATGTCCTAAATAGATTTCCATGCCTTGACAAGAGGAGACCCTTTCCTCTAGTACTCTCACATGCCCTTTCTCTCTTTCTCTCTGATTTCTGATTTTTTCATGAAAAAGCCTCTTAAAATATGGAGAACAAAAAGCTTTGAAAGAAATCCTAAGAGAAGACATTCTTCTTTTTCTTTTCTTTCAACAGGACATTAACAATTGATGTCCTAAAGAAGTTTTCATGCCCAATAACTTGGAGCTCCAACCTCCCATGCCCCTCTCCCTTCCTCTCTCTTTGAAATTTGCATGGAGTCCATTAGGTTATCTCATGCCAAAAGCCCCTATAAAGGGGATGTCCCAAGAGCGTTTGATACTAGGTCAAAAACCTAGTGTAGAAAGAGTTAAAAGAGGAAAGACTAGGGGGCATCCAATTCTTGGATGCCTCCCCATGAAACCAAGGTGTGGACTTCTCCTTTTCCTCAGATTTTTACCATGTATTTTAGGGGATTTCTCCCACCAAATCCTCCTCAAAGAATGGCGCCTCAAGGACTCCTACTTAGGGTCAAAAACCCAAGTTGGAATAAGTCAAAAGGAAGAAACTTGGGGCCGTCCAACTCCTAGATGCCACCCTACTTTCCTCATGCATTGGGAATCAATAAATCTCACCAATTATTCCTTCCTAATGAACACCTTAATCAGATCCAATATCATATATTTAGGCACCACATGAAGGAGGAGTTTTGGATTCACAAGGCTCTATCAAATAGAATCCTAGGTCAAAACAACTTTCTTGTTTTGACCTAGTCAAAGATTAATTCCCAACCAAAGAGAGAGAGGGTGCAAAGAATCCTTCTTAGGCATGAGAAAACATACGTAGAAAATTTAGAAGTGGGCATGGGGCATGGAGGGCATGGCGCAAGGGAAGAGGAAGAGTCCTAGTCCAACTAGGACTCTCCAATTTAGACTAGGTCAAATCTAATTTATAAAACCCATTGAATTAGGATTAATGCAACCTAATTAAGGATGATCCTAGACCAACTATGAGCCCAATTAAATCATATTAAACCATATTTAAATTTGATTTAAATCTTAATTCTAATTAAGAATTAGGTGCACTTAAGTCCTAATCAAATAGGAAATCGATCTCCCGTGTAATTGGCTTATCTCATAAACCAGTTAGACTTGATCCAATCAAGTCCAAACTAATTCTAATTGAATCTAATTTAATTAGACTCGATCTTAGCCTAATTGTTCAATCAAATTGAGCTAATTAGCAATCTAATTGCTAATAGATCCTTTTGCAACACTTGCACTTGATCGATCATCAATCGTGTTGGGGGCAAATCCGCTCCTGCCGAAGTTTGGCTGGATATTTGATTGCTGAATGATCCCGTCTGATAGCAACAACCAAGATTGACCCTCAATCGAATTTGCAAGGTCCCCCCAAACCTCGCTTGGATGAGTTTGAATAGCAGGAGTGGCCGGACTCTTCCATCCTAGGCAGGCTTCTTTTGACATTCCTTCAACCGACCTTCCCCGATTGCAAGTCCTCCAAACTTCTCCTTCAGCCAAACTCCTCCATCAGTCAGACTTCTTTCAGACTTCATCCTCAATCGGATTTCTTCATCAGTCGAACTCCTTCTGAATCCTTCCAGCAGACCTTCTTCCAAATTCCTCCAGCGGACTTCCTTCAGGATTTCTTTAGTGAACTTCCAAACCCCTTCCGATCGAGCTCCTTGCAATCGCTTGGAAGGGCCTCCATGCCTATGCGGATCTAGCAATCTACACAGCATAAACCCACTTACACATAGACGACCCTGAAGTAGTCTGAACTCCTCTGGAATTGATGAAACTTGAAGCTCTTTGCCGTTAGCGCATACCTCCTCCAAACTTCAACTATTAAATCCCAACGAACTGGCACTTCACGGAAATAGATATCACCCTCCATAACAAACTCCATGTGGTCCTAAATAGCCCACTACTGGATGGTTACGACTGTCACTATCGGTTTATTACAGGGTCTGCCTATATAAGAGACCCTCCAGATATGCTTTCTTCTCTAAGCTCTAAGCTCTCCTTTCCTTCTCAAAACTCTTCTAAAATCTCTTTGAGCACTCGATTTCTGTTGGCTGAAAGAGCTGACTTGATCGTCGAAGGATCTTGCCGGAGCCACCACCTTCGACTTCGGATGAGACTTATTTTGCAGGTCCCCAATGGCGACCTCATCTTCTCCGACTCCAGCCTCGATTTTGGCAACAACCAATTTTCGCACCAACAGAATTGGTGCTAGAGGAAGGGTCCTCTTTCTCTTAAGATTCTCTTATTCTTAAAGAAGTGCTCAGCAGAGATCTCTCTCCTTCTCCGTCAGAGTTCTTCTCCCCCAATCGATCTCACGAGGATGCCTCCCTGAAAGGCTTCCACCCGACGGTCAACCACCTCCATGGCCAGTCTCATCCAAATCTGCCTGCCCCCATCTCATCTCCGGCATCTCAAGTTCCATCGATGGCAATGGTGGACGTAGAGCAGTTTAACCTATTGGTTCAGTAGATTAGGGATCTTATTGAAGTAGTGCAGGCCATGCAACAGTAGCTAGCTCCAATGCTGGTCCGATTGGAGCAGGCTTCTCCAGAACCCCAGGACCTAGTCTAGGGACGATCGACTTGGGCGAGTCGGTCGATCACCTCTGAGAAACAGAAGTAGAGGGTAGGGAGCCTCTGCTCTGAACATGACACACCTCCGGAGGGACTTTACCCCCGTTCAATTAGAAAACTTTGGAGATCCATGACCGTGAAGATCTCCTGGATCGAAAGCTACAAAAAATGAACTGATAGATTGAGAAACTCCATCATGCTCCCTTATCTCATGGCAATGATATCTGCACCGTCCCTCCTTTCTCTCATCAAATCATGCAGGAATTGATCCCATCGAACTTCAAGCTCCCTCAATTTGAGAGCTATGATGGGACCATTGATCCAGTCAACCATCTAGAGACCTTCTAGACTATGATGCTGCTTCATGGTGCACCAGATGCCATCTTATGCTAAGCTTTTTCATCTACTCTGAAGAAAGCAGCAAGAAACTGGTACTCGGCTCTGAAGCTGGGTATGATCTTCTCTTTCGATCAGATAAGCCATCAGTTTGCTGCTCATTTCATCAACAGCCAACTTTTCAGATGAGGTTCGAACTTTCTTATCAACATCAAATAGAAAGAGGAAGAATCCATTTGGGCTTATGTCAATCGCTTCAATGCTACTTCCCTTGAGGTCCAAAATTTGGACCAGTTCGTTGCTATGGCCATGCTGAAGGATGGCCTTCAAAAGAATGATTTGTTATTCTCCCTGAAGAAGAAGTATCCTAAAAATTTTGCTGATCTACTAGCTCAAGTTGAGGGATATGCCCGAGTTGAAGAAGCCTTCAAGTTGAAGGATGAGGAAGCCGTAGGAGAGCGATAGGCGGATGAATCTAACAAGCCCATTATTGAAGAAAGGTCGAATGAAGTTCGACCGCACTCTCTGATGCCTCTCGAGTGCAAGCAAGCCTGTACTCCTCCTCGAGCTCGCTGTCAAAGATGCCCTGATAGAAGGGTGTGAAGAGGTTCTCCTCCTAAAAGATTCCACAACTATGCCCCCCTCAATGCTCTGAAAATACAAGTATTGATGGAGATCAAGGAGCAACTACTAAGGCCGGAGAGGATGCACACTCACCCTGGCTAGCGCAATCCTAACAAATACTGCTTCTACCATCGTGACCACGATCACAATACTGAAGAATATATTCAGCTCCAAGAAGAGATCGAGGAGCTCATCAGGCGAGGCCAGCTTGGCCGATTTCTACAACATTGATCCGAAGGAAGAGAGGATCGGCCAAGGGTACTATCGCAATCAAAACCACCAAGGAGGAAGGAGCAACAGGGAGATTGGCCATCTCTCGACATCATCAACACTATCTCTGGGGAACTTTGGTGAAAGAAGGCCAGCGGATCTAAAGGATCGGTAAAAAGATAGAGGACTGAAGAACCCATAGCCTTCACTGAAGTAGATGCACAGGGAGTTTAGTTTCCGCATAACGACATGGCTGTAATTACTTTAAATATTGCAGACTATGATATACGTCATGTCCTTATTGATAATGAAAGTTCGATCGATGTCTTATTTTATGATTCTTTCTCCAAAATATCTATACCTCATAGTTGGCTTGGACCAATGGACTCCCCATTGGTAGGCTTCATTAGTGATGCAGTACCAATTGAAGGCATAAAAACTTTGGTTGTAGCTGCAGGGCAATATCCAAGATAGTCCAGGGCATGAGTGGATTTTCTGATAGTAAAAGCACCATCTGCTTACAACGCAATCCTCGGCCGACCTAGTCTAAATGCACTTCAGACAGTAGCATCAACATACTATTTGAAAATAAAGTTCTCGACAAGCTATGGAATCGAAGAAGTTAGAGAAGATTAAGCCCTGGCGAGGCATTGCTATTCAATTACCTTGCAGAGGGGTGAGCGGCTAGGTCCTTGTTTGATTGATGGATTGGATGTCCGTGATGATCTAACGAAAGAGCAGGGAGAGCCTATAGAAGATCTTGTTTTTATTCCATTGAATGACGGGAATGCAGAGCACATGGTACAGATCGGCTCCAACCTAGTAGAAGAGATACAAGAGCAGCATGTCGAATTTCTTTGGAGGAATGTAGATATTTTTGCTTGGGTTCCCAACGACATGCCCGGGATAGATGCGGAGGTCATGGAACATCATCTGGTTGTTGATCCTAAACATTGGCCAGTGAAAGCGAAGATGCGTAGCCATGCTCCAGAGAGGTAGAAAGCAATTGCAGAGGAAGTTGACAAGCTCCTCATGGCCAAATTCATTTGAGAAGTCAACTATCCAAACTGGGTCTCCAACACATGCTTGTCAAAAAGGCAAACAGCAAGTGGAGAATGTGCATAGACTTCAAAAAGTTGAACAAAGCTTGCCCAAAAGATAGCTACCCCTTGTCCAAAATAGATCAGCTGGTGGATGCAACCTCGAGCCACGAGCTCTTTACTTTCATGGATGCCTTCTCTAGCTATAACCAAATCCGTGTGGCACCAGAGGGCGAGGAGAAAATTGCTTTTATTACTGATCGTGGTCTTTACTATTATAGGATTATATCTTTTGGACTCAAAAATGTAGGAGTAACATACCAGTGCCTGATCAATAAGATCTTCAAGAAGAAGATCGACCGCAATATGGAGGTATATATAGATGACATGCTTGTTAAGAGCCAAACTTTAATAAATCATATTGCTGACCTTGAAGAGATCTTCAGCGCCCTTAGGAGGTACAAGATAAAGCTGAACCCAACCAAGTGCGCCTTCGGTGTAATTTTGAAAAAATTCTTGAGATTCATGGTGTCGAGGCATAGAATTAAAGCAAATCTGGAGAAGATTTGGACCATTCAAGAGATGACTACTCCAAAATCAATCAAAAAAGTTCAGCATCTAACTGAAAAGATGGTAGCCCTGAACCACTTCATCTCGAGGTCAGTCGAGAAATGTATGCCCTTCTTTTAGATCCTAAAATAGCCGAAGAACTTCTGCTAGACCACCAAATGTCAACAAGCCTTTAAAGAGCTCAAGAACAACCTTTGTTCACCTTCCCTGTTAGCAAAGCCTAAATTCGGAGAGGAATTATTTTTGTACTTGGCAATCTCCCCAGCAACCCTTGCAGCAGTCCTAATCAAAGAAGAGATGAAAGTACAATGGCCGATCTACTATATAAGCAGAGTCTTGAGGGACGTCGAGACCAAGTATACTAAGTTAGAAAAACCAACTTATGCTCTACTGATTGCAGCCCAGAGGCTTCGACTTTATTTCCAAGGGCACACCATAACTCTCCTCACTGATCAACCAATTAAAGTAGTCCTTCATCGAATGGATGCCTTCGGAAGAATCGCAAAATGGACAATCAAACTTATAAAATTTGATATCAACTTTCAGTCTCGATCATCAATCAAAGTCTAGATATTAGCAGATTTTATAGTAGAATGCACCATTCCAGATGAAGCCAAGCTTGAATAGAATGAAACCAGTATTTCATGGTTGCAGTCAGGCTTCCTTGAAGAGAGAGCCAACCTTCCTGAAGATTTTTGGGCCCTATATGTGGATGGCTCATCCAATGTTTCTAGTGTAGGCGCAGGGCTGATCTTGGTTAACCCAAAGAGAGTCATCATCGAATATGCACTACACTTTGAATTTTCTACAACTAATAATGGGGCCGAATATGAAGCTTTGATCGTGAGGTTAAAGATAGCTAAAGAGTTAGAAGCAGATCGGCTCTAAGTGTATAGTGATTTCCAACTGATGGTTGGATAGGTTAGCGGTAGTTATGAAACTTGGAAGAAAAGTATGATAAAATATCTTAAAAAGATGAAGAACTTAACCCCAGTCTTCAACAGTTTTAGCATCCAATAGATTCCAAGGATAGAAAATACAAGAGCCGACATTCTCTCTAAATTGGCCACTTTAGCACCAGCCGAATTGCCTAGGAAAGTATTTTTTGAAATTTTAAAATGCCCAAGTTTGGAAGAGCGACAGTCTGTGATGCAAGTCGACCATGAGCCATGTTGGATTGACCCATTGATCACTTATCTCAAGGATGGAGTTCTTCCTTATGACCAAAAAAAGTTCGAAAACTCAAAAATCAAGCCTCCTGATATGTTCTATATGAAGGCAAGCTATATAAAAGGTCATATTCCTTACCACACTTGAGATGTCTCAGGTCTTCATAACTAACTTTGCCTTATGAAAAGTGCATGAAGAAATCTACGAAAGTCATATGGGGGCTAGATCCTTATCACATAGACTACTTCGATAGGATTACTGTTGGCCGATCTTGTACCATGATTTTGTAGAGTATGTCAAGAAATGTGATCATTGTTAGAGAAATGCAAATATTCAAAGACAACCAACTTCTAAACTTACACCCCTGAGCATCCCATGGCCGTTTGCTTAGTGGGGGATGGACATACTCGGAACCTTTTCCATGGCATCTGGACAACATAAATTCCTTTTGGTGGTAATAGATTATTTCACAAAATGGGTCGAGGCTGAACCTAAAGCGAAAATCACTGAAACAAAAGCATGGGACTTTATCTGAAAGTCGATCATTTGCAGATTTGGCTTATCTCGAACCCTCATAATAGATAATGGGCGATAATTTGTTGAAGCTAGATTTACCGAATTCTGTAAAGATTGGAACATCTTCCATCATTTTACATCAGTTGCCCATCTACAAGCAAATGGCAAAGTCGAGGTAATAAACATAACCCTGCTACAAGGTATCAAAGCGAGACTTGAAAGTGCAAAGGAGATTTGGGTGGATGAACTCTATCATGTGCTCTGGACATACCGAACTATCCAATGATTGCCAACTGGGGAGACCCCATTCGCCTTGGCTTTTGGACTAGAAGCGGTCATCCCAATAAAACTCAAACTTTCATCAGCAAGAGTCGTGGCATTCAATAAGCAGTATAACTCACAGGATCTTAGGGCTAACCTCGACTTGTTGGAGAAAAAATGAAAAAAAGCTCAAGTTCGGATGACAACCTATAAGCCAAAAGTAGCTCATTACTACAACTCTAAAGTCAAAGACAAAATATTCAAAGTGGGGGACTTAGTACTTTGGCGAGCAGCTATTGCATAGCCTCAGAATTAGAGAAAGCTCCCCCCAAATTGGGAAGGACCCTATGAGATCAAAAAAATCGTCTGATAGAGACATACTATTTGAAGGAGCTAGAAGGAGCAGATCTATCCCGACCATGAAATTCAGAAAATCTATGGATGTATTACCAATAATTTGGTTATAATGAAATTCTCCTACTTTAACATCATTATTTTTATTGTACATCTATAATCATGGAGAGTTATAGTCCGAACTTGACCATACGACAAGCACAGCCATGTTAGGAATAGGAGGGGGACCTCATCCTAACATGAGCAAAGTCGAAGGCCTCATTAACTTAAGACGAGATAAAAAAAGAGGCCCTGACAAAAGTCCTAATGTGCCCCTACAACCATGTTAGGAACAAGAGGAGGATCCTGTCCTAACATGAGCAAAGTTGAAAGCCTCGTTAATTTAAGATGAGAGAAGGGGAGAGGCCTTGACAATGGCCCTAATGTATCCCTACAGCTATGTTAGGATTAGGAGGACCTCATCTTAACATGAGCAAAGTCGAAGGCCTCATTAACTTAAAATGAGAGAAGAGGAGAGGCCCCAACAATGGCCCTAATGTGCTCCTATAGTCATGTTAGGAACAGGTGGACCTCATCCTAACATGAGCAAAGTCGAAGGCCTCATTAACTTAAGATGAGAGGAGGGGTGAGGCTCTGACAACCGCCCTAATATGCCCTTATGGCCATGTTAGGAAGAGGAGGAGGATCTCATCCTAATATGAGCAAAGTTGAAGGTCTCGTTGATTTAAGATGGGATGGGGGCAGGTCCTATCAATGGCCCAAATGTGCCCCCATAAGCCATGTTAGGAACATGAGGAAAACCTCATCCTAGTGTGAGCAAAGTCGAAGGCCTCGTTAAACTAAGATGAGATGAGGGAAGAGGCTCTATCAACGGTCCTAATGTGTCCCCACAAGCCATTTTAGGAACAGAAGTAAAACTTCATCCTGATGTGAGCAAAAGTCAGGACCTCATTGACCAAAGATGAGAGGAAAGGAGAAGCCTTGCGACAACCCTTATATGTGTTCTTTCTATGACTACCTGACTACGTCAAATATGAAAGTGGAACCCTATCTTGGTTCGTAGAAGAGACCCTAGCTCAGCATCCACAACAAGCATCTCATCAGAAAATAATGTAAAGAAAAATAAAGTGAAGAAAGTAAAGCCATGAGTAAGCTTCGAATTCGAGCGAAATAAAAATAACAAAAAGGATACTATTTCATTATAAAAATAAGTTTATTACAAGCAAAACATAGATCGACAAGATCGATTACACTAAAAAAAAAAGAGAGAAAGAGAAAAGCAGCCAAAATCCTAAGAAGGGCCAGACTCCTCAGATTTCGGACTAGTAGCCATTACCAAAGATTTCTTTAGACAATCGACCTCCTCCTCGAGCTCCCTCCACCTCATCATATTATTGCAGAACATCCTGTTGCCTTGGTGGTAGTTCTCCTTTGACTCTCGCAGCCTCCTCCTCAGGACCTCAGACTCAGCCTTCGCATCCTTGGTAGCTTGATGCTCACAAGTTAGCTCGAGCTTCAGCCACTGCACCTCAGCCTTTTCCACACCGACTGACTCTAAGAGTTCACCAACGATCCTCTTTAAGAAGTCGATCTCCTCGGCCTCCCTGCCTGTACTAGCCTGGAAGCCATCATCAAGTCGCTGCTCGAGCCGGGCTACTTCATCGTTGGAGGCATGAAGATTTTGTTCTAGCTGGATATCCTATCACTCCAGCCCAATCAGTAAGTCTCATATGTGAGCTCAGGATCATGCAGCTATTTTTGAAGTATGGAGAACCTCGTTGACCAATCCTTCTTAAATCGCATCTTGTTGGAGGACCATGGTGAGCTCCTCTCTAGAAGTTAAATCTTCTCCTTCACCATCTTGACTTGAGTCTTGAGGGAGCCAATCTTCATCGTCAGCATCTAGGATTTGTCACTTGCGTTCTTCCGAAGTTCGGCCAGCTTCCTCTCGAAGCTCTCCTTTCGAATGCTAAAACTCGCGGAGTCCTTCATGTGCAGTTTTCGAAGGCGCGTGACCTCTTTGGTCGCCTTCGAAGCATTCTTCCACGAAGCTTAAAGATCATCCTCTGTCTTCTTCAACTTCTTCTTCAGATGATAGACTTCCTTCCTCAGGCTTTTTATTAAAGGTTTCAAAGGAACCCCCCGAGGCAGTGGATCAGTGTTGATGGGAGACTGCATTCGAAGTATGAAAAATGCTCAAAGGTATAGTCAAAAAAAAAATACTTTTATTTAATCAAAAATTTTGAGTACAAAGTAAAAAAAGAAAAGGAGAAGAAAAATGTACTACTTGAGGATTTCAACCACAGGAGGAATGGCGACAAACGAAGTCGGAGTGCTCTCGACTGCCTCGGATTTTTGAACTAGCTCAGGCGCCTCCACGATAAGTTCGAATGGACCAAAAGCAAGCTCGACAGAGGAAGGATGGACTGTAGCATCGGACGGTCCTGCTTTTATGTCATCCTCCTCCTCCTCCAGAAATTTGAGGTCGAGCTCGGGGTGAAGGAAAATTCTGATTTTTCGGTCCAGGTTCGTTGAGATCTGATCAGATCAAGAGATATATTTCAAAATTTTTTCTCTTTGATCTGTATCAGATTTGGAATGTTTTAGATTTGATTCTTATTATTTTAATAAATAAAATAAATAAGGATAAATTAAATCAAATTTAATTTACCTGATTTGGGTAATCCTATTACCCTATTGATGATCCTGTATGTAGCGAAAGATTCTGGATCTAGCCACGCAAGCGCCTGGCCTCTACCGGTATCCACTCAGACTAGATCTGGAGATCCTCTTCTTTTCTATCACATCTTCAAAAATTAGATCTGGATCTGATCTTGAGGATCTTCAAAATTCCATTTGAAGATCAGCAATCGTCCTTTGCAGCAGTGCAGCCTTCTTGCTTTTGATCACCTTTCTTTGATCTGGATCGCACCAACCAAAGTCCAAAACCCTTTTGGACATGGAGAGGAGAAGGAGAAGGAGGTTTGGCATGGAGGAAGAGGGGAGAGGCAGCCTTGGGCATGGGAATTATGATTCTCAATCATATCATTTTCTTTTCTGAGTTGGGCGCAGGGTCTTATTTATAGACTGACTGTGATCCAACTTCTCTTCTTCCCAACCAATCATAACCCTTTGTGAAATCAGATCTAAATCTGATTGGTGGAAATAGAGTCCCCTGGATTCCTCCTTAGAGGATGCCTAAGACCAGTCAAACTGGATTCTTAGAAGAACTCTAATTGGAATCCAAAAGGGAGGTGGAGTCCTCGTCCAACAAGGACTCCTAGGTGCCTCCCTCCTCCTTGCTAGGTTCTGGTAGGGGGACAGGCCCCCACCAGCTCTCCAATAGGTGCATAACATGTGGTCAAAAGTCAAAGTGTCAATGGTCAATGTTTGACCAGTCAAAGGTAGACTTTTGACCAAAGTCAAAGAACAAGAAATGGCAGGTGACCAAAAATGGCAGGTAATGTCTTACAAAATAAGACAACCTTTTCTGACTTGGACAACCTCCAGTCAGACCATATGAAGGCCTCTGATTGAGCACAAACTCCTTTGGCTTAGATAGGATAACTTATTTATGATAGAAAAAGAAGAACGTTAGGTTCAATCGAGTGCTAGCACGATTTCCTTGAACCTAATTGAATCTCATTCAGATCAATTGAACTAGATCAGTTCAATTGATGATCACCAGATTCAAACCCTTGTTTGTGTGACCCAGTTAGGTTCAGTTCTGTATGGTAATGGGATATGTCATGATCTCTATCATCGACATCATCGAAACTCCTTTCGATGGATCAGAACTCTTCTGATTCGAATAGCTAGAATGATCGATCATCTAAATCATTCTAATTGCTCCCAAAATCCACCAGTGACACCTAGCAGTATATGGTGGCAACCCATCAGAGCTGAATGCGAACCTCTTGGTGCAGCTACCTGTGTGATTAAGTTCTTCTATCTTGAGCCCCGATCAGATTAGGGTTTAGGTGAACTCGTCAAACCCTAGTCTCTGTCATATGATGTAATCATTCGATTCGAGTCCAATGTGAAAAATCTAAATAGAAACTCTTTCTATTATTTCACTCTACCATGGCCATGGGCTTCTGGACTTGATTCTCATGATTATCATAGGGCTGCTCCTCTACCACCGAGGTAGATAGATTCCATCTTGATGCCATCCAGTTCCTACAATGAACATGTCATAGCCAACATACACCTCAGGGTTCCATATGGCTAGGAGACCGAGTAATGGTGTAGTCAAACTATAACACCCTCAAGGTGAACTATCGAATGCACCTCAGGTCAAAGAACCAGACACACTACTGCAGCATCGAGTCAGTCATTGACGAGAAGGTAGACTCCCTAATGACTACTCGAGGTGGTCACGCTCAGTGCCCTCGTTCTCTAACGAGTACCTGTACTCTCACTCCAGTGTCTCCACACCGTAGACTTAAGACTCATCTACTAAAGAGAAGCGATTGTACACCAACCTTCCGGATCAATCACCATCCTCGTGATGATCCTATGGTCAGGAGCAATTTATGAGTTAATAATGATTATTCATGTCTTAAATTTTCAACTCTTAAAAATATGAATTATTATTGCCATTAACTCAAAGGATGCATCACAGACACTAAATACACATATGTGATAGAAAATAACCTATTTATTGATTTTAGTCAAAATTATAATTTTGCCCCTAGAAGTATATTACAAGTGTAAGCCAATTCTGTCTTCTAGGGCACATATATCTAACACGGGGAACCTCCAGGCCACCCTACCTTCATAGAGCTTGAAGCTCTTGATAAATGCTTGCTAGCCGAAGGCGATGTTCAGGTCCTTCATTTCGAAGGAGGCCTTGAACTCCTCCATGGCCCGAGCTGCTACCTCCGAGATCAACTTCGACATTTGGGCCTCCAGACCAGTGATCCTCCCCTTAGCTTCTTGCCTCCTCTCCTTCTTCAGAGCCAGCGCCACCTTGAGTTCGGTCGAGATGAACTCCTCCTTTCGAAGTGCACTGTGTAGGCTCTCACTTTTCACCATCTTCTCCCCTATGAGGTGCTCAGCCTCGGTAGCCATCACCTGAAGGCGATTGATCTCTGTCTGAAGGCCTTCCCAAACATTCAGCATCTCCACCTCCAAGTGATTTGCCCTCTTCAGGTGGACAAGCATGTGGTGGCCCGACTACCATGAACATATCGCTGTAAGGTGAAGGAAGAAGGAATGAGAAAATGAAAAAAAAGTATGGCAAGATGATTATCCTAAGGATAGTCCCGAGAGACTCCCAGACAAACTACCTATGGTCAAGGTTGGCCAGGCGGTCCACTTCCTCTGGCAGGGCAAACTTGTCTATCAGGTTTCGAATGATATTCGAGTTATCGAAGGGGTCCATCCACTGGTCATTGCCACTACTCCAACTGGGCTCATCATGATGTGCCTTGTGGGCCTTTTTTGCAATGGCTGCTTTCCCCTTCCTCCTCTTTTTCGCTTTGTCAATGGAGGGATCAGGTGCACAATCCTTGGTAGGGAGATTCGCGGGCTCAGAGGGAAGAGATTCTCCTTCTACGATGTCGACATATGTGGTCGGGACGACCTCATTTCCAGGGTGGACCTCAGGAGTGACATTGGCGGCAGCAGGAACCGCAGGGTCGGAGGCACCGACCTTCACCTGCTTCGAGCCTTCGCCTGGAGCCTTCCCTTTCCTCTTCTTCTGGGCATACTGGCCCTTAGCGAGTCTCTCTATGGCATCGATATCCATTTCTGCAATAAAGGAAAATATATAGTCAACCGAGGTACATACGAAACTTCACAAGAATTCATATGCTTGTACGTATGCACGATTAATATCGATAGGGTCAAGAGGACTAAAATCAAAGTTGAACAAAGTTTGTCCTCTTAAAAAGTCTAGAAGAGGAGGAGCTCGGTATGCCTTGAGTCGATTAGAAGATTCAAGATCGGATTCATCTAAACTAGGGGCTCGATGGATAGATTCCCTAAGGAAGCCCCAAGGAGGAAGGTCAAGCAAGAAGGTGGGACATCGAATGAAGAAGTACTTCTTCTTCCAATTATGAACAAAAGAAGGAGCGCCTTTTAGCAATCCCTTCTGCCAAATTAGGAGGAGAAGTACCACTAGTTCTTTGCGGAAGGATGGCGTTTGAAGGTGTAAAAATTTTGGAATAACGAGACAGTCGACCAAACTTCGGTAGATGGTAGAGGGGAAGGAAACTTATGATGAACCGAAAGGAGTTTGGTACAATGGAGGCGAAGGAGATGTTCAAAAACTAAAAGAGGGCAACTACAAAGGGGGGCAGTGGAAGCTGAAGCCTGGCACACAAGGTCTCTAAGTACAAATAAAATCGATCGGTCGGAGGAGAACTAACTTGATCATCTAAATTATGGAGTTTGAAGTCATATTTCGGGGGGATCCCATATTGAATTCGGATCAAAGAAAGATCACTAGGAGTAAGAATGGATGGGATGGTGTTTGGAACAAAGGACGAGTGAGACATGTTCCTAGGATTGACCTCAGTCAGGGGTGCAGGGTCTAGGAAGGTTGGTCCAGGTGAGCCCCAAGAACTGATGGAGTGGGAGGTTTCGAAAGACACTCAGATCGAAATAAGATCCCAGAAAAACCTCCAAAAAATAAGAAAAAATATAAGACAAATACTGCTATAAAAAAATCGAAAGAGCAAGAAGCTAAAATAGCATGAAGACCCAAAGAGAAGGATTGAAAAACTGACGTAAGATATTTGAGGAGGATGAAAAGATGGTGGGTATGATGAGAACCAGTCGAAAGGATGCCCAGAACTTGAGAAGATGAGGGAGGAAGCTAAAACCCTTAGGTGGAAGAAGAACAGGGACTGGAGGAAGAAGAAGACTCGGGCAAGAGTGACTTCTGAATGGGAGGAGAAGGCCTTAAATAACTAAAGGCAACCCGAGGCAGTTATGATTATGGATCAACTTCGGTCGATCAACAAGCACCGCATGTCCTATTTATCATAACAGAGAAGTGACGATTGAAGGAAAATTCTGATTTCCCGATCCAGGTTCGTTCAGATCTGATCAGATCAAGAGATATATTTCAAAAATTTTCTCTTGATCCCAATCAGATCTTGATATGTTTCAGATCTAATTTTTATTATTTTAATAAAATAAAATTAAAAGATAAATTAAATCAAATTTAATTTACCTGATCTGGGTAATCCTATTACCCTGTTGATGATCCTGTTTGCAGCGGAAGGTTCTGGATCTTAGCCACGCAAGCGCCTGGCCTCTACCGGTATCCACTCAGGTTGGATCTGGAGATCCTCTTCTTCTCTATCATGCCTCCAAAAATCAGATCTGGATCTGATCTGGAGGATCTTCAAAACTCTTTTGAAGATGAGCAGTCGTCCTTTGCAGCAGCGCAGCCTTCTTACTTTTGATCGCCTTTCTTTGATCTGAATCGCACCAACCAAGGTCCAAAACTCCTTTTGGACGTGGAGAGCAAGGGGAGAAGAGACTATGGCATGGAGAAGGAGGGGAGAGGCAGCCTTGGGGCATGGGGTTTCTCAATTGAATTGCTTAGAATCTGAGTTGGGCGCAGGGTCTTATTTATAGACTAAGCTGTGATCCAACTCCTCTTCCTTCCCAACCAATCACAACCCTTTGTGAAATCAGATCTAAATCTGATTGGTGGGAATAGAGTCCCCTGGATTCCTCCTTAGAGGGTGCCTAAGACCAGTCAAAGTTGGTTCTTAGAAGAACTCTAATTGGAATCCAAAAAGGAGATGGAGTCCTCGTCCAACAAGGACTCCTAGGCGCCTCCAACTTGGGCACACGCCTAGGGTGGCGTGCGCCCTTCTCCTTGCCAGGTTCTGGCAGGGGGACAGGCCCCCACCAGCTCTCCAATAGGTGCATGACATGTGGTCAAAAGTCAAAGTGTCAATGGTCAACGTTTGACCAGTCAAAGGTAGACTTTTGACCAAAGTCAAAGAACAAGAAATGGCAGGTGACCAAAAATGGCAGGTAATGTCTTACAAATAAGACAACCTTTTCTGACTTGGACAACCTCCTGTCAGACCATATGAAGGCCTCTGTTTGAGCACAAACTCCTTTGGCTCAGACAGGACAACTTATTTATGATAGCAAAAGAAGAACGTTAGGTTCAATCGAGTGCTAGCACGATTTCCTTGAACCTAATTGAATCTCATTCAGATCAATTGAACTAGATCAGTTCAATTGATGATCACCAGATTCAAACCCTTGTTTGTGTGACCCAGTTAGGTTCAGTTCTGTATGGTAATGGGATATGTCATGATCTCTATCATCGACATCATCGAAACTCCTTTCGATGGATCAGAACTCTTCTGATTCGAACAGCTAGAATGATCGATCATCTAAATCATTCTAATTGCTCCCAAAATCCACCAGTGACACCTAGCAGTATATGGTGGCAACCCATCAGAGCTGAATGCGAACCTCTTGGTGCAGCTACCTGTGTGATTAAGTTCTTCTATCTTGAGCCCCGATCAGATTAGGGTTAAGGTGAACTCGTCAAACCCTAGTCTCTGTCATATGATGTAATCATTCGATTCGAGTCCAATGTGAAAATCTAAATAGAAACTCTTTCTATTATTTCACTCTGCCATGGCCATGGGCTTCTGGACTTGATTCTCATGATTATCATAGGGCTGCTCCTCTACCACCGAGGTAGATAGATTCCATCTTGATGCAATCCAGTTCCTACAATGAACATGTCTATAGCCAACATACACCTCAGGGTTCCATATGGCTAGGAGACCGAGTAATGGTGTAGTCAAACTATAACACCCTCAAGGTGAACTGCCGATGCATCTCAGGTCAAAGAACCAGACACACTACTGCAGCATCGAGTCAGTCATTGACGAGAAGGTAGACTCCCTAATGACTACTCGAGGTGGTCACGCTCAGTGCCCTCGTTCTCTAACGAGTACCTGTACTCTCGCTCCGGTGTCTCCACACCGTAGACTTAAGACTTATCTACTAAAGAGAAGCGATTGTACACCAACCTTCTGGATCAATCACCATCCTCGTGATGATCCTATGGTCGGGAGCAATTTATGACTTAACAATGATTATTCATGTCTTAAATTTTCAACTCTTGAAAATATGAATTATCATTATCATTAACTCAAAGGATGTATCACAGACACTAAATACACATATGTGATAGAAAATAACCCATTTATTGCTTTTAGTCAAAATTACAATTTTGCCCCTAGAAGTGTATTACAAGTGTCAGCCAATTCTGGCTTCTAGGGCACATATATCTAACAGCGACAAATGGAGTCTTTATGGACCGTACCTAAGGTAGAATTTCAGTGGAAAATACAAAGGGCTGTCTTTTCAAAATCACTTGGTATTTAAAGAGCTTTGACGTCAGCTCGGTAAATGCCAAAATGTCTTATCCTGACAAGTGTGGGAAGCCAAAAGGAACTTCGACAGCCGCATCTACACTTTCTTCCTTCGAATTTCAAACTTAGGAGTGGGGGGACTATTGTTGGAGGTGAATTCGATCTAGTCAAAGTTCAGCTGGATGTCTAATTACTGAATGATCATATCCGATAGCAACAACCAGGATTAATCCTCGACCGAATTCTCAAGGTCGCCTTGGACCTCTTCCGAATGAGCTTGAATGGCAGGGGTGGCCAGACTCCTCCATCCCAGGTAGGCTCCTTTCAATATTCCTCTAGCCGACCTTCTCCAATTGCAAGTCCTCCGAACTACTCCTTCAATCGGACTCCTCCATCAGTCAGACTCCTTCCAGACTTGATCCTCAATCAAATTTCTTCATCAGTCGAGCTCCTTCTAAATCCTTCCAACATACCTCCTTTCGAATTCCTTCAGCGGACTTCCTTCAGATCTTCTCCAGTGGACTTCCAAACCCCTTTCGACTGAGCTCCATGCAGTCACCTAGAAGAGCCTCCATGCTTATGCAGATCCAGCAATTTGCATAGTAAGAACGACTTACACACAGATGACCCTGAAGGAGTCCGAACTCCTTTGAAATTGATGAAACTTGAAGCTCTTTGCTGCCAGTGCCTACCTCCTCCAAATTTTAACTATTAAATCCCAATGGACTGGCACGTCACGACAACAGACACCACCCTCCGTAACAAACTCCATGTAGCCCCAAATGGCTCACTACCGGGTGGTTACGGTTGTCACTATCAGTTTGTTATAGGCTACGCCTATATAAGAAACCCTCCATATACGCTTTCTTCTCTAGGCTCTAAGCTCTCCTTTCCTTCTTAAAACTCTGCTAAAATCTCTTTGAGCACTCCATTTCTATTGGCCGAAAGAGCTCACTTGATCATCGAAGGGTCTTGCCAGAGCCACCAACCCTGACTCTGGATGAGACTTATTTTGCAGGTCACCGACAGTGACCTCATCTTCTCCGACTCTAGCCTCGATTTTGGTGATAACCAAATTCCGCACCAACAAATCGTATTGATGATTTGATCACTAAATGATTCTCATTCATCGATCAACCATCCAGTCGGATAGAAATCTCTTATATGTGTGAACCCATAGGTTTGAACTTAAGCCGATTGTTGGATCCTGGTACCTCTTTGATACCAATTATTGGAGAGAAGAAGAACAAAGTAGATGGCCAGCACCTAGGACTTAAAGTTGGAACCAGAGAGAGAAGAGTAGAGAGTTTTAGGGAGAAAAAATCCATTGGATTCCATTCTATTATAAAAATATAATACCTGGGTTTATATATCCTAAGATTTTTGCTATACCACATGAATCCTAATAAACTCAAACCCCAGCTAAAAAATTTTCTTAGGCTAATCCAATACATGAAAGCATTCACCGAGCCCATGTAGATATGTCTCACATGCTCTCATCCCCTGGATCTAAACCTGACCCATACATGAGTTAGCCCCCTTAAGACCTTATTGGTTCAGGCCTTAAGACCTTAGGATAAAAGCCTATCTTAGACCCAAATAAAAAATCCCATCCAGTTTTGTTTGCCACCGTCGAGCAGGCTTTATTAAGAGCTAAGCTAGCTTGGCTGCATCTCGTCTGAACCCTATCTTCTATCTACCTAAGATAGCTGGCTCGACTGCATCCCAAGCTATCTCAATCTCAGCTCGAGCTTGCTTGACTGGGTATCCAAGCTAGCTCGCTTATGTGTCAGCCTCTTGTTTTAGCTAATTCTTCTTCTTGGCTTTGGTCCTTTGCTCCACCTTATATTCCAGGTTTCTGAAGCACCTACCAAGCTCCCTCAAGATCCTCATACCTGAACCTCGAGTCCTATGTAGGACTATACACCATCTTCATCTAGGACAGCTCTTATCCTAGCCCTAGGACTCACACCCATCCTAGTCTTTTGGAGCCAACACCCTGGCTCCCCTTGTGGCCTCCCAAGGCATGAGAGCACCACATCAAATCCTATAATCTCCACCTTAGTGTGCCCAAGTCTTGGCACACTTGGCAATGTTCCCATGCATGAATCCATTGTCGATGCACTTTCTGATAGCTACTTGTGCACACCTTAACACCACCATTTTTCTTTAGCTACTGAGCTTCCTTTGAGGCTTTTGGGATGACCACCTCCATCGTTGAAGATCTTGACTTGCTTCTATGCACCATCCTTAGAGTTGTAAGCACCCTTCTGCTGGGTAGCCGCATCAACTATCCTAGACTTTCCTGGAGAATTTGCAGTAATCATATACCGATGCCTACTGTATATCCTGACACAGTCTCCTCAAAACTTCGCCTATCCTCCCGCATGTGCTGCTTCACCAGGAATTGTGCATCTTCGACATTGGTGCTAGGATATTGGTCCTCCTACACTCCTCTCTGAACTCGTGTCACATCTCTCTCCATCTATGAAGCCACCTGTACCCGATGCTCCACCTAAAACCATAGTCTCCCTGATACCATAAAAGCCGACTCTATAATCGAGTCTTCCAAGGACAACTACTCAATGCTGCACTACTGAGCCTACCTCGTGCCTCGGACACCATCGCTGCCCCTTCAAACCCTCCACACTCTGCAGACCTCTCCAAAACTATCTCAGATACACCACACCCCACGGGCTACTCTGAGACCACCAAGAACTCATCCAACTCTTTACTTGCAGCGACTGAACCAATGAAATTCAAGTTTTCTCCTCTCTTGCACTTCTTCTAAAGTAGACATTCTTGCTTAAAGTGCCCTGCTTCACCACACTTGAAGCATCTCTTGGACCCCTTGCTACCCTTTCATTGACCCTTCTTCTTTTCTTTTCAGGGCCTTTCTAAAACTATGAGACTCTCTTGGAAGATTTCTCTCTTCATCATCCATTCCAGTTGCTTATTGGACCTTAGCACTGATATGATCTTCTCGTACACCAGCATCTCCTTACCATACAGTAACGTCGTCACCAACAAATCTAAGCTCCTGGGTAGCGAATATAATAGCAATAAACTTTTATCCTCCTCTTCGAGATCCACCCCAATGTTGAGCAAATCCATGCTTAGTCGGTTAAATCGCTGAATATGCTCCGCAACATCCTCATCCTCTTACATTCAAAGGCTATACAGTTGCTTCTTCAGTATCAACTTGTTTCACATATTCTTTTTTATATACAACTGGCATAACCTCGACCATAAACTCTTGGGCATCTTCTCCTCCGACATGCCATACAGCACCTCATCTTTTACACAAGTTCTAATCATGGCACATGCCCCTTTCTCCAAGGACACCCACTCCTTGTCTGTCATCTCCTCTAGTCTATTTTTTAAGATCGAATCCAATCTCATTTGAACCAGCATATCCTCCTTCCTAACCTTCCACATCGTGAAACTTCTCTTTCCATCAAACTTCTCAAATTCTACCTTCAATCCACTATTTTTCATGATCATACGAATCAAAAATAGCAAATAGGTGGATCTAAAAAATACTTTGACTAGGGATGATAGATAGCAGCCCTATGATCTCTTTCTTCCTCACAAAACCTGGAGAAAGCTTTTAGATCCAAACGTCACTGCTGATCTTTGTTGAAATCTGATCTTCTTCCTCCTCCACACTCAACCAGACTCTGATACCACTTGTTGGATCATAGTACCTCTCTGATACCAATTATTGGAGAGAAGAAGAATAAAGTAGATGGCCGGCACCTAAGACTTAAAGTTGGAACCAGAGAGAGAAGAGTAAAGAGTTTTAGGGAGAAAAGCTCCATTATATTTCACTTTATTATAAAGATATAATACCTAAGTTTATATATCCTAGGATTTTTGCTATACCACATGAATCCTAATAAATCCAAATCCCAGCTGAAAAACTCTCCTAGGCTTATCCAATACATGAAAGCACTCACCGAGCCCATGTACATATGTCTCACATGCTCTCATCCTCTAGATCTTAACCCAACCCATATATGAGTTAGCCCACTTAAGATCTTATTAGTCCAGGCCTTAAGACCCTAAGATAAAAGCCTATCCTAGATCCAAATAGAAAATCCCATCCAGTTCTATTCACCATCATTGAGCCAACTTTGTTAGGAGCTGAGCTGGCTTGACTGCATCTCGTCTGAACCCTATCTTCTGCCTGTTTGAGATAGCCGGCTTGACTGTACCCCGAGCTGGCTTGACTGTGGATCCGAGCCTGCTCGCCTGTGTGTCAGCCCCTTATCTTAGCTAATTCTTCTTCTTGGCTTTGGTCCTTTCCTCCATGTTGTGTCCCAAATTTTCAAAGCACCTACTAAGCCCCCTCAAGGTCCTCACACCTGAACCTTAAGTCTCATGCAGGGCTACACGTCGCCTTCACCCTAGGACAACTTCCATCCTAGCCCTAGGACTCACATCCATCCTAGTCTTCTAGAGCCAATACCCTAACTCCTCCTATGGCCTTCCAAAGCTTGGTAGCACCACACCTCCTACACCGATAGTATAGGAACCAATTCTTGTTCTAATCAAAATGACCATCTAGCAATGATACCTAATGTTTGAATAGATCAAATATATGCAAAGTAACATTCTTAGAACCTTGGCCTATGGTTACCGTATAATTCATCCCTTTGATCCTTAATATTCAAGATGACTACAAGTTTGTTGTCAACACCCAAAATAGTTCATCCATATTATGTTTCAAAATTTATAAATTCTGTGACTCCTCACAAGGATTATCCAGGCCTAGGTTTTGCTAAATTGAGACATGGTGAGTCATTCACTCCTGAAATTAATTAGAAGTGGTCAATTCCATCTTGACTCACACATCAACTCTATAAGTACTTGATTGTACTCAAAAACCTTCCATCACTATATTAGAAATACATGTAGTCTGGTACCAAAGTATAGTGAGTTGCTTGCAAGTCACCATGGTGATCTCAGGTTAAAGGGACACTTATATCCATTGGCCTTTACTAGCTACTCTTGATAATAGAGTGCTATATTGGTTATGTTTAGTGCAGATGTACTCCTACATCTCACCTATATGCCATACCATTATCTCCACACCACTTAGTTATGAGGACAACCAATTGATATGACATACAGTGACCTATACGTGATAGGTTATCATCCTAATTAATAACTTATCATTTGATCATGAACAATTTTAAAAACCATTGAATAAATCCTCTTTTATTGATTGAGTATGGTTCTAAGGACTTTGCCATAACATATGAGTTCATTTATGGAAGATAGACCTTTTATGATGAATAAGCCAAATAACTATCATTATTTGATAATTCATATATAAATTATAATCATCTATAACTTAGATGATTGGGTTTAGGATATATTTTTTAACAACTCTCACTTGGACTAAAGCCAATTAGAATAATATTAAATATCCTATCTTCCACTTGAATTCACCAAACTCCTTTTTTCTGAGGCTTTAGCAAATGGATCGATCAAGTTCTCCTTTTCATTGATCTTCTGAAGGTCGATGTCACTTTGATCCAAAATCTTCTAGACATGGTGATAGTGATGCAGAATATGCTGTTCCTGTGGTTCGCTTTTGATTCTTTAGCTTGAGCTATGGCTTTAGTACTATAGTAGGATTGGACCATCGATGGAGGGTACCACTTTCAGCTCGCTAATAAACTTTTACAACTATACAACCTTTATGGCAGCATCAGATGCTGCGATGTATTTTGCCTTGCAAATAGAGTCAGCTACAGTGTTCTACTTGAAACTTTTTTAGCAAATTACTTCTTTATTTAGGATAAAAATATGATCCGACATGCTCTTCCTATCATCTTCATTTGACTGAAAACTAGAATCAATATATTCCACAAGTTTTAAGTCAGTTTATCTATAGATGATCCACTGGTCCTTAGTATTTCTTAAATACTTTAGGATTGTCTTTATAATCTTTCAATGATTTTTATCATGACCAGATTGGTATTTGCTCACTACTCTTAGTGAGTATACCATATCTGATCTCGTACATGGATTGGGATAATCTAAGCATCCTTTTAGATCTATTTTTATAGATTTTTATCTCTAAGATGTAGGATGCTTCTCCTAAATCCTACATGGAGAAGTAAGATGATAGCCAAACCTTATTTCCTATAATGCTGAAATGTCATTCTCAATTAAGTGAATGTTGTCCTAGATAACATAAGAAATAATACTATAGAGCCATTTGCCCATTTGTAGATGCAGGGTTCTTCTTTATTCGTAACAAAGATGCATGTTCTAACTCTGAGATGATAGCTAAATGGGCTTTATAGGTCTCTACCTTCCCATCTGTACTACTCTGATCCTTTTAAAAATTTATTTGCACCTAATAAATTTTATTCCTTTAAGTGGATCAACTAATGTCTACACATTATTGATTTTTATAGAGTCCAATTTAGATTTTATGGCTCCAAGCCACTTCTTAGAGTCAGACCTCTACATTGCATCCATATAGGTGATCAGATCCTTGTTGTTCTCATCAAGCTCAATAAGGTCACCATTCCGAATCTAGAAATCATAGTATCTATTCGGCTGATGTAGTACTCTACCAGATCTTCTTAATAGTGCCACTTTAATGGGCTCTGGGCCTGATCTAATCAAATTCGATTCTATAGATTCATTAGATTGTGTCGGTTCTTATACCAGTTGAATTTTCTCAAGTTCAACTTTATAGGCATTATTTCCTTCTCTAAGAAATTTTTTTTCTTAGAAGAATATCCTATAGCTGATGAACATCTTTTCTCCTTCAGCCTGGTAGAAGTAATAACCCCTAGTTTTGTTAGGGTATCCTATAAACAAACACCTATCGGACCGTGGTCTAAGTTTATCTATGTGCAAACATTTGACGTAGGCTGGACAATCCCAAATCTAAAGATGAAAGAGTCTAGGCCTACGTCTTATCTATTAGAAAACTATGCAGGGTTTCATACATATATTTTGAAACTTTTTCGAAACTAGATGTAGTGGAAGATATAGATTAAACTATTTAGCCTATTTATGCATGTGATCTAATCACTAAACCCTACATCTATGATCTATGATAAATCAAGATGCAAGCATGAATCTAAAAATTAAATCAGATTGGTATTGATCATATTAATACCCTAGATCTAGAATACTTCTAGAAACCCTAGATCACATCTAGGTTAGATAAGAGATCAAATCTCATACCTTGCATAGGTCGAGAATACCATAGTTAAAATCCAATGTTGTCCTTTATTGCTTGGAGCCACAGCACATGTCTGGCCTCGACGGATAGTCCACACGAGATCAGTATGTAGATCAGAGGTTCGTTGAACAAAAATCCGCTCAAAGTGTTAGCTTCTCGTGAATCCCTCCTGATGGTTGATCTATAAAAAAAATTCTTCAGATCTCTTGGACCCTCCAAGAGATGAAGAATAAGAGGAGGGTTAAGAAAGAAGTCCAACTCTTGGATCTCCTAACAAATAAAAAAGAAAAGGCTTGAAGAAAGACCTTTAAGAGAAGACTCATCTTATCTTTAGGACATCAACCATTGATGTCCTAAATCGATCTTCATGCCTGGATAAGAGAAGATCTTCTCTTCTAAAAATTTTTCATGCTGTAGGTCTCTTTCTGTCTAATTTTTCTCATAGAAAAATCTCACAAAAAATGAAGAAAAAAGGTTCTCAAACAAATCTTAAGAGAAAATTTTCTTATCTTCTTCTTCTCTCATCAGGACATGATTAAATCATATCCAAAAGAAATCTTAACGCTCCAACAACTTAGAGCACCCATCCTCCATATCGTTTATCTCATCCTCTCTAATTTTTTAGTGGTAAAAACATCTCAAAAGATGGTAAAGAAAGAACTCAAAAAGAAACTCTAGAGAAGACAATCTTCTCTTTCTTTATTCTCAATAGGACATCAACAATTAATGTTAAAAGGAAACCAAAATCCTCTAGCAATTTGGGTGCCTAAATCCCTCATGCCTCCTCTCTCTTTTCTTTAGATTTTGCATGGAGAATACCCTGGTATTTGATGCCAACAATCAAGATAGGAGGTGCTCCCTATTTTATAGGAGGACTAGGTCAAAACCTAGTCCTATAAGGAGACTTGGTGGTGTCCAACTCTTGGATGCCACCTCCTATATTTTTAGCATGGAGAATTCAGAATCTCAGGCACAAAACCAAAGAAAAGATGGTGCACAAAAAAAGGATAAGGCATGGGAAAAATTCCATAAGAGAAAATGAAGAAGTTTTGGATCTCAAAGACTATCAAATAGAATCCAATTCAAAACCAATTTCCAAACTTGACCAAGTCAAATTTTAAATTCTAAAACAAAGAATAATAGGTCATGGAATCCATCAGAATTGCATGAGAAAACTCATGCCAAAATTAAGAAAATTATGGCATGGGATTTGTCTTCGTAGGCATGAGAAAAATCCATGTAAACATTAGAAAAATAAACATGGGGCATGGGTTCTAGGTGCAAGGGAATAAGAATGAGTCCCGGACTAACTAGGATTCTTCAATTTAGATTAAGTCAAATTCATTTTAATCCAATTTAAATTTTAGTTAAATCAAAATAAATGCAACCCAATTAAGGATGATCCTAGTCTAACTAGGAATCTAATTAAATCAGATTTAATGAAATTTAAATCTAGCTTAAATCCTAGCTCAATTAGAAAATAGGTGCATTCAAGTCCTAGTCTAATAAAAAATTATTTTCTCTTATAATTGGTTTATCCAATAAACTAATTAGACTTAATCCAATTAAATCAAAATTAATTCTAATTGAATCTAATTCAATTAGACTTGATCTCAACTTAATTATTCAATCAGATTGAGCTAATTAGTAATCCAATTGCTAATCGATCCTCCTGCAATACTTGTACTTGATCGATCATCAATCGCATTGGTAATTCGATCAATGAATCATTCTCAATCATTGATCAACTATCCAATCAAGTAACAACTATTGAAAATTATACCCCAAAGTCAATCGTCAGCCTATTGATGGTTGAGCTATTTTATAATTATAATTAATTTATTAATTAATAAAAATATTTTGGCAACTTTTCATCATAAGTTTACATCTTTTAATGAACTCCATTATTGTAATGAAGTCCTTAGGATTGTTTAGTTTCGATAAAGAGAGGATTTATCGATTAGTCCTTAAATGTGTTCACGACCAAATGATAGACTGTTAATTAGGACAACAGCGTTTATCGAGCATAGGTCGCCATATGCCATATAGATTGATTGTCCTCTTAACCAAGGAGTATGAAGACACTGGTATGACATATAGGTGAGATGTATGGATACATCATCATTGAACGTGACCAACTTCAGAGTATTCTATTATCGAGAATGTCTTTAATGGGATATAGGTATAAGTATCCCTTGGACCTGAGATCACCTCAATGACTTGTAAGCAACTAACTGTGCTTTGGTATCGGACTAACTAAATTTCTAATTTAGTAATGAAAGGCTTCTGGGCATAGTCAAGTACTTGTAAAGTCGGAGTGTGATCAAGATAGAATTGACCACTCCAAGAGTTGGAGAAGAATGTATCACTGTAGTTCAATATAGCAAAACATTGGCCAGGATAATCCATCAGATGGATTTGATATTTTACAATATAATGTGGACAACCTAATCAGAGTTGACAATTAAACTCTGAGGTATCCTATGAGCATTATGGTCAAGGGGATGAATTATATGAAAATTATATCCACATGGATTCTAAGGATGGTGTTCTACACCTTCTACCTATCCGGCCATCAGGTATTATTGTTAGATGGTTACTTCAATTGGTATAAAAATTTATTTTTAAGCTATCAACTTAGATTCAAACCTATGAGGTCACATACATTAGAGCTTATGATCTGATCGGATGGTTGATCAATAATTAAGAATCGTTCTAGGGTCAAACAATCAATATGATTGATATTTAACCTAGTGCAAGTGTTGTAGGAGGATCGATTAGCAATTGGATTGCTAATTGGCTTAATTTAATTAATCCAATAGACTAAGATTAAGTCTAATTAAATATAATTTAAATAGATTTGATTTGGGCTTGATTGGATCAAGTTCAATTGATTTATTGGATAAGCCAAATACAAGAAAGAACTAGTCCTAGTCTAACTAGGACTCGGATTAATCCAATTTTTTAATTTGATTAGAAAATAAATTAAAATTAAATCTAATTTAATTAAGTTCTTAAATGAGTTAGGGTCTTATTTAATTAGATTAGTTTAATCTTAATTTTATTTGGTTAAAAGATCTTGTTTGACCAAGTCAAAATAGGAGTCCTAGTGTGACTAGGACTCCCTATCTCCTTGCACCACCTCGATCCCAACGCCCCCCTATACCTATTTTTTAGGTATTTTTTGTGGAAAATCACTTTCTTCCTAATTTCCATGCCCCCTCTCTCCCTCCAAGTCATATTTAGAAGTTAGGCGGAAGACCAAGTCAAAGGAGGAATTGGTTTTGCTTAGGATTCTGTGAGATAGAATCCTTATTAACCAAAACATCTTCCCTTGAGTGCCGTCTCCTCTTTTAATTAATTCTTCTCTTATTCTATGAAAATAATCATTTTCTTTGTGTACCCTCCCTTACTGGTCCATGCCAAAAATTATGGAGGAGGCACCCAAGAGTTGGGCGCCCCAACAACTTTCCATGTTTGGATATTCCTAGTCCAAAAATTTGACCTAACTTGGACTCTTCTTTTTCCCTATTTATTGGATAAATTTTATTCTAATTTTTTCATGAAATATAGATCTTTGGGAGAGGTTTGGGGTGTGCAAAAATCAGAGGAGGAGGGTCCTTGGACGTGGGGGTTCTATAGGCACCAAACTAGGTGTCTAGGTGAGAGAAAAGAGAAGAAGAAGAGGGTCTTCTTCTAGGGCTGTTTTATTTTCAATCTCTCCTCCTTTCTTTTGAGTTTTTTCTTAGAGAGTCTCAGATCAGCAAACTCTCATCTTTCTTCTCATATTTTGGAGAGTCCAAATTTTGAAGAAGGGAGCATCGAATCGACCATCGAAGAAGGATCGGTATAGTACTAGCATGCTGTACTGATTTTCTGCATCGAACTTCAGATCAGAGATCGTAGGCTCGTGTGGATGACTCGTAGAGGCTGGATGCATGTGCGGCTCATGACTTCATCTTCAAGCCTGGATCAGCAAGTTAGAATGTCTAAATTTTCTCAGGTAATAGATCTGATCTATAAACTTCATACCTGCATTTGATGTAGTATAGATCTTGATTAATTTGATCAATCTTTTTTCTTTCTTATTTAATTTTATTTTTTAATTTAATATCATACCTTAATCATGTAATATATCTGAGATCTAGGTATTTATATGATTATTTAAATAAATTTTAGATTTATTTAAGTCTTCCACTGTAAGATCTTGAAAAGTTTTAAGATCTACCTATGAAACCCAAGATCTGGTTCCTTCAATTGGTATCAGAGCTTAGGTTCTTATTACATAATTTTTATGCATGTCTAGATTATTTTATAGATTAGATCTAATTTATAATCTAATTATTGAATCTAAAAAAATAAAATAAAAAAAATAAAATATTTTAGATTGCACAGACTGCCATAAGGTTGTCCTGCTGTAAGGTTTATCTCTTACAGTGAATAGATTATCTTAGTATGTGCTGATCTAAAATATTGATTATAAAATATTAGATTAGATCTAAGAGATTTTATAATCTGATTAAAAATATTTTAATCTGATTTCAATCATCATAAATGTGTTAGATTTGATCTAGGGAGATTTATGATTGATTATTATTGAAACTATTTCAATTACATGAACCTATTTAGATTAGATCTGAAGCAGTTTTATGTTTATTTTACTTGCATATTGATTATGAATTAAACATGCAACTTGGTTGATAGAACCATGTTATAAAAATATTTTACAAATATGAAAATCATTTTCGAAAAGTCGAACCCCAACCTTCAACCCAAAACTTAATTAAGATTAAAAAGTTGATTGATTAGGATCTAGGATTATGAATTGAAGATCTTAAGACACAAATCATAACACATTGGGTTAAATGGGTTAGTGGGGATTAGGTTCATTAATTGGGTTAGACCTAGGGTTAGATTAAAGAATGAACTTAATTAAAGAATTGACTAAATCTAATCAATTATTGTCTTAGATTAGATCAAGGATTCTCTAGATCAATTACAATAGTTGTAGTTGGTCAAGTCCATGTCTTTAACAAGACCCAAGATGGACTTAATTCTTGGTTACGCGGTCTAGCATGAACTGTTAGGTTGATCTAATTGAAACTAATTAAATCAGTTGGTATCTAAGGTAAACTAGACTAGTGATTTTTAATTGGCAGCCCGCTTACCTAGCCATTTCTGATGGTGTCTAAGGCAAGCCTGGCAGATCCTTCTACTGATCGAACTTACCTGGCCTCTTGATGAGATTATGTTTTGATTGGATTGGTTGACTATTCGAGCTAACCTATGTTAGCTAGGTAAATCAGTTTGACTGATTTAGGTGCTCCTAGACCAACCTATTAATGATCTCTCTTAAGCTGACTTGGTGAAGTTAGTGGAAGGATCATGACAAGCTGGTTAATTTGACCTACTCACTTTTATAAATAAATCTTCTAAAATTATTAGGTCTCTAAAATGAAATAGTTATATGATAACTGGATCATAGCCTCCCATTAAAGTGGATGATAATAGATCCATCAGTTGGATAATCATTGGAGGCCTAAAGGCCTGGTGCTTATCGGTTGATGGAATTATCATTCACCATATGATCTCTTGGGTACATCTTTCTAAATGGTGGTCAGGTGGGCCAACCAAAGTTAGGCCTGATCATTCATTGGTTGGATGGGCGAAGTATGGTCATGTTAATGGTTGGACTTAATTGGACCCTTTTCTAAGAAGGCCAAAGCCAATTGATCAGGGCCTGGGATAAAATTTAATTACTAAAAATTATTTAAAAAAATAATTGATTATGAACCTATCCTTAGATGTACATGGATGGGCCAACCAAAGTTGGGCTTATGTACAATATGTGTAGATTCTAGTACCAACTAAGGAATTAGGATAATTCCTTGAATTGGAAGTAGAGGCTACCAATTCGAATAAAATAGTGGAAGAAACCTTTTGATTAAAGTCCAAATCTTTAGGTTTAATGAATCAATTACTAATTAAGTTTTGATTTTTCTTGGTGCAGACATGGCCACTTCTCTATCGCTCTGATCATTATTGGACAATGATAAGTTGGTGGGACCCAACTTTGATAGCTGGTATCGAATGTTGAAGATTATCCAGGAGCATGAATGGATGCTATATGTGTTGATGAATCCTACACCTGAGGAGCCAGCTGCAAATGCACATGGAACAGTTAGAGACACTTATCAAAAGTGGCTTAGTGATCGAAGGCACACCAGCAGACAAAGCACATTCTGCATCACATTAATTTGGTCCGTGAGATCGTGGAATCATGGTGACGTCGACCTTCAGAAGATCAACGAAAAGGAGAACCTAGCCGACCCCTTTACTAAAATCCTAGCAATCAAGGAGTTAGACAACCATAAGTCGAAGATGGGTATTAGATACTATGCCGAGTGGCTTTAGGACAAGTGGGAGTTATTGAAAATTATATTCTAAAGCCAATCATCAGTCTGTTGATGGTTGAGCTATTTTATAATTATAATTAATTTATTAATTAATAAAAATATTTTGATATTTTTTCATCATAAGTTTATATGTTCTAATGAACTCTATTGTTGTGATGAAGTTCTTAGGATTGTTTAGTTTCGATAAAGAGAGGATTTATCGATTAGTTTTTAAATGTGTTTACGATCAAATGATAGGTTATTAATTAGGACAACAGCGTCTATCGAGCATAGGTCGCTATATGCCATATAGGTTAGTTGTCCTCTTAACCATGGAGTGTGGAGACACTGGTATGATATACAGATGAGATGTATGGGTACATCATCATTGAATGTGACCAACTTCAGAGCATTCTGCTGTCGAGAATGTCTCTGATCGGATATAGGTATAAGTATCCCTTAGACTTGAGATCACCTTAGTGACTTGCAAGCAACTCACTATGCTTTAGTATCAGACTAACTAAATTTTTAATTCAGCAATGAAAGGCTTTTGGGCACAGTCAAGTACTTGCAAAGTTAGAGAGTGATTAAAATGGAATTGACCACTCCAAGAGTTGGAGAAGAATGCATCACTCTATTTGAATATAGCAAAATCTTGGCCAGGGTAATCCATCAGATGGATTTGATATTTTGAAATACAATGTGGACAACTTGATCAAAGTTAATAGTTGAACTCTAAGGTATCCTACGAGCATTGTGGTCGAGGGGATGAATTATATGGAAACTATATCCACATGAGTTCTAATGATGGTATTCTACACCTTCGACCTATCCGACCGTCGGATATCATTGCTAGATGATCACTTTGATTGGTATAAAAATTTATTTTTATGCTATCGACTTAGGTTTGGACCTATGAGGTCACATACATTAGAGCTTATGATCTGATTAGATGGTTAATCAACGATTAAGAATTGTTCTAGGATTAAACAATCAATACGATTGATGTTTAACCTAGTGCAAGTATTGTAGGAGGATCGATTAGCAATTAGATTACTAATTGACTTAATTTGATTAAGCCAATAGATTGAGATTAAGTCTAATTAAATATAATTTAATTAAATTTGGTTTGGACTTGATTGGATCAAGTCCAATTGGTTTATTGGATAAGCCAAGTGCAAGGAAGAACTAATCCTAGTCTAACTAGGACTCGAATTAATCTAATTTTTTAATTTAATTAAAAAATAAATTAGAATTAAATATGATTTAATTAAGTTCTTAAATGGGTTAGAGTCTTATTTAATTTGGTTGGTTTAATCTTGATTTTATTTGGTTAAAAGATCTTGTTTGATCAAGTCAAAATAGGAGTCCTAGTGTGACTAGGACTCCCTATCTCCTTGTGCCACCTTGGTCCCAATGCCCCCCATACCTATTTTTTAAGTATTTTTTATGGAAAGTCCTTTTCTTCTTGATTTCCATGCCCCCTCTCTCCCTCCAAGTCATATTTGAAAGTTAGGTGGAAGACCAAGTCAAAGGAGGAATTGATTTTGCATAGGATTCCATGAGATAGAATCCTTGTTGATCAAAACATCTTTCCTTGAGTGCTGCCCCCTCTTTTAATTAATTCTTATCTTATTTTATGAAAATAATCTTCTTTTTTGTGCACCCTCCCTTGCTGGTCCACGCCAAAAATAATGGAGGAGGTGCCCAAGAGTTGGGCGCCCCAACAACTTCCCATGTTTGGATATTCCTAGTCTAGAAATTTGACCTAACTTGAACTCTTCTTTTTTTCTATTTATTAAATGAATTTTATTTTAATTTTTTTATAAAATATATAGATTTGGGAGAGGTTTGGGGTGTGCAAAAATTAAAGGAAGAGGGTCCTTGGGCATGGGCGTTCCATAGGCACCAAACTAGATGTCTAGGTGAGAGAAAACAGAAGAAGAAGAGGATCTTCTTCTAGGGCTGTTTTATTTTCAATCTCTCCTCCTTTCTTTTGAGTTTGTTTTGAGAGAGTCTCAAATCAGCAAACTTTTATCTTTCTTTTCATATTTTGGAGAGTCCAAATTTTGAAGAAGGGAGTATCAGATCGACCGTCGAAGAAGGATCAGCACGGTACTAGCATGCTGTATTGATTTCCTGCATTGGACTTCAGATCAGAGATCGTAGGCTCGTGTGGACAACTCCTAGAGACTGAACATGTGTGTGGCTCGTGACTTCATCCTCAAGCCCGGATCAATAAGTTAGAACATCTAAACTTGCTCAGATAATATATCTAATCTATAAACTTCATACCTACATTTGATGTTGTATAGATCTAGGTTGATTTGATCAATCTTTTTTTTTTCTTATTTGATTTTAATTTTTGATTTAATATCATGCCTTAATCATGTAATAGATCTGAGATCTAGGTGTTTACATAATTATTTAAATAAATTTTAGATTTATTTAAGTCTTTTGCTGTAAGATCTTGAAAAAGTTTCAAGATTTACGTGTGAAACCCTAGATCTGGTTCCTTCAACAACCTCTAATGTATGTGATCTCATAGGTTTGAACCTAAACTGGTAGCACCAAAACCAATTTTTGTACCAATCAAAATAATCATCTAGTAATGATACCCAACATCTGGATAGGTCAAATATATGCAAAGCAACATTCTTAGAATCCTGACCTATTGTTACCGTATAATTCATCCCGTTGATCAATAATGCTCAAGATGATTTCATGTTAGCTATCAATACTCATATAAGTCATTCATATTGTATTTCAAAATTTTGCAAATTCCATGACTCCTCATGAGGATTATCTAGATTTAGATTTTGCTAAATTAAAACATAGTGAGACATTCACTTCTTGAAGTTAATCAGAAGTAGTCAATCCCATCTTGACTCACACACTGACTCTATAAGTACTTGACTATTTCTAAAAATCTTTCGATTCTATATTAGAAATACAAGTAGGTTAGCACTAAAGTACAATGAGTTGCTTGCAAATTATTATGGTGATGTCAGGTCAGAGGGACATTTATATCCATTGGCCTTTGCTAGCTACTCTTGATAGTATAGTGCTACATTAGTCACATTCGGTATAGATGTACTTCTACATCCCACCTACATATCATATCAGTGTCTTCACCTACTTGGTTACGAGGACAACTAATGCATATGATATACAGCGACCTATACTCAATAAGTTATCATCCTTATTAATAACTTATAATTTAGTCATAACTATTTATGAACCATTCGATAAATCATTTTTTATTGATTAAGTGTGGTTCTAAGAACATCATCATAACTTAGGAGTTCATTTAAGAAAGATAGAACTTTTATGATGAATGAGCTAAATGATTATTATTATTTGATAATTCATATATAAATTTTAATTATCTATAATTTAGATGATTGGCTTTAGGACCCATTTTCTAACAATTTTTACTTGGACTGAAGCCAATTAGAATAATATCAAATATCCTATCTTCCACTTGAGCTCGTAAAACTCCTTAGTTTCAAGGCTTTAGCAAATGGGTTGGTTAAGTTCTTCTTTTTTGTTGATCTTCTAAAGATCGATGTCACCCTGATTTAAAATCTAAGATGATAGCGAAGTAGAGTATGCTGGTCCTGTAGTGTATCTTTAGTTCTTTAGCCTAAGCTACGACTCCAGTGCTACATTAAGATTAGACCATCAATGGAAGGTGCCTCTCCTAGCTTGCTAACGAATTTGTACCATCACACAGCCTACATGGCAGCATCAAATGCCATGATGTACTCTACATCACTAATAGAATAGGATACAGTATTCTATTTGGAACTCTTCTAGTAGATTACTCCTTCTATATAGGATAAATTCATGATCCGATACTTTCTTGCTATCATCTTGATCTGACTAAAAATTGAAACTAAAATATCCCATAAGTTTTAAGTTAGTTTCTCCATATATGAGTCACTGAATCTTAGTATTTCTCAAATACTTAAGGATTGTCTATATAATTTTCTAGTAGTTCTCACGTAGATCAGATTGGTATCTACTCACTACCTTCAGTGAGTATGCCATAACTGATCTTGTACATGTATTAAGACAATCCAAGCATTCATTTAGATCTATCTCTATAGATCTTCATCCTTAGGATATAGGATGCTTCTCTCAAAGCCTACATGGAGAAATAAGAAGACAGCTAAACCTTTATTTCTTGTAATGTTGGAATATCATTTTTAATTAAAAGAATATCATCAACTGATAGCACAAGGAATAACACTGTAGAACCATTTGCCCATTTATAGATGCAAAGTTTTTCTTCATTCAAAATGAAGATATGCATTTAAAATACTTGTTCCAACTCTAAGATGATAGCCAGACAGGCTTTATAGATCTTCATTTTTCCATCTATGCCACTCTGATCCTTTTAAAAATTTATTTGCATCCAATGAATTTTATCCCTTCAGGTAGATCAACTAGTGTTCACATACTATTGATCTTTATAAACTCCAATTTAGATTTTATGGCTTTAAGCCACTTCTCAGAGTTAGACCTCTGCATGGTACTCATATGGATGATCAGATCCTTATTGTTCTCATCAAGCTCAATAGGTGACTGCTTGTCGTTATAGCATCAAGTAAAAATTAGATCCAATTTTAATATTAAGTAGGATAGTTGGTGAGTTAGGTGTCGATTTTCTCGAAGATTGAAGGCTGAGTTATGTTCAATTTAATTAAAAAAATTAAAATTTAAATTAATTTTAAAGTAGAGATTTAAAGTAGTAAATTAAAGAGAATTAATTTAAATTTAGCTAATTAAAATAAAAGAAAGTAGAGATTTAATTAATTAGGATTTTGAAATTAATTAAAAATAAAAAGAGAAGCTGTCTAGGATTTTAGTTCCATCTTTTAATATTCAAATTTATAATTAATTTATGTAATTTTTCTATTATCAATAAGCAATCTTATAAGATGTATATTTCTTTAATCTAATTTTAATATAACCTACTCCACCAAGCATGGACCATATCTAACACAATCATGATCCATCTCAAAGACAAACTATTTAGATCATGCAATCAAAGAACATAAATATGAATTTGATCAACTCTTATAATTCATCATAATCAAAACATAGACCGTATCTATCTATAATCACAATCAATCTTCTTAGCATAAAGTGTAAGAAAAATAAATATAAAAATATAAATTTTATAATTTATTTTAATTTAAGTATAGATTGTATCTTTTCATGATCATGATCTATCTCTTTAGTGATAAATTATAAGAAATTTAATGTTAAAGCATAAATAAGAAAGGCATGTAAAAGATGAAGAAATTTTATTACCTAATAAAAAGAAAAAATAAGGTTCAAATTATAAACTCTCATGATCAAAAGACTTTCTGTTGGAAAATATGTTCAAAAGTCAATCGTCAATCTATTGACGATTGTGCTGCATTATAATTATAATTGATTTATTTATTAATAAAATATATTTTAGCTTTTTTCATCATAAGTTTTTATCTTCTAACGAACTCCATTGTTGTGATGATGTTCGTAGGATAATTTAGGTTTGATAAAGCAAGGATTTTTCGATTAGTCCTTAAAACTATTCACGATCAAACGATAGGCTGTTAATAAGGATGATAGTGTTTATCGAGCATAGGTAGCTGCATGCCATATAGGTTGGTTGTCCTCTTTGATAGAAAATATGCAGGGCTTCATGCTTGAATTTCAAAACTTTTTTGAAATAAAATGCAGCAGAAGGTGCAGATTAAACTATTTAATCTACAAAACTATTTAATCTGCAAAAGTATTTAATCTACAAAAGCTGCATGCCCTAAGAGATGATAAATCTTCTCTTTCCGAACATCAATGATTAATGTCCTAAATTAATCTCTATACCTGGACAAGAGGAGACCTTCTTCTCTAGAAAATTTTCATGCTTCCAGATCTCTTCCACTTTGATTTTTCTCACAGAAAAATCATACTAAAATTAAGAGGAAAGGATTCTTAAAAGAACCCTAAGAGAAAACTATCTTATCTTCACTTTTCGCTCATCAGAAAATGATCAAATCATGTCAAAAATGGATCACTTGAAGGAACTAAATTTAGGGTTTCAGGGCTAGATCTTGAAACTTTTTAAAGATCAGACAATGAATGACTAAAATTAATCAAAATTTATTTTTAATACCAAAAAATATCATAAATTTAATATCCTATTACATGATCATGGCATGTCATTAAATCAAAAATTAAAATATAAGGAAGAAAGTAAAACATGTTGATCACATCAACATGCATATACACTACATCTAATGCAGGTATAAAGAAAATAGATAAGATCTATTACTTGCACAAATTAAATGTTCTAACTTGCTGATCCAGGCTCGAGGATGATGTTACAAGCTGCACACATGTTTGGTCTCTAGGAGTTGTCCACATGAGCCCACAAATCATGATCAGAAGTCCTGATGTAGGAAATCAGCACCATATGCTAGTACTGTGCTGATCCTTCTTTGACGGTCGATCCGATGCCTCCTTCTAGATTTAGACTCTTCCAAAGATGAGAAGTAGGAGAGGAGATTTTAGAAGTGAGACACTCTCAAAAATCTGAAAGAAGGAGGAAGGAAACAGATAAACACAACAACCCTAGAGGAAGACCCTCTTCTTCTTCTCTTTGCTTTCACCTAGACACCTAGTTTTATGTCTATAAAATCCCAATGCTCAAGGACTCTTTCTTCCTATTTTTCACACAACCAAAATCCCTCTCAATGATCTAGAAAATCTCTAAAAATTAGCCCAAAATTCATCCTATATATAAAGATATAGAGGAGTTCTTGTCTAGGTCAAATGCCTAGACAAGGAATGTACAATTTGGGCAAGATAAGGGGCGCCCAACTCTTGGGTGCCCCCTCCAATATTTTTGGCATGGACCATCTAATAAAGGCACACAAAACCTTCTCTTTTTTACCATGAAAATCTGAGAGAAATTAGGGAGCAGGGCGACACACATGGGAGGAAGAATTTTGATTATTCAAAACTCTATCTCATAGGATTTGAAACCAAAACAAATTCCCTGTTTGACTAGGTCCACTACCTAATTTCCATATGAGAAAGAGAGGAGAGAAGGGTGTGTGTGAGAAGGCATGGAAGAGAAGTTTTTGTCGCATAAAAAAGAAGAGAAAGAGGGTGTGGGTCATGGGGGGCTAAGGTGGTGCAAGGTGGAATCCTAGTCTTACTAGGATTCTATCAATGACTTGATCAAAATTATTTCTCCAACCAAATTAAACCAAAATCAATTCAAATAAATAAAATTAGGCCCTAATCCAATTAAAAATTTAATTAAATTAGATTAAATTAAATTTAATTTTGATTTAGTCTTTTAATCAAATTAGGAAACTGGGTTGACCTAAGTCCTAGTTGAACTAGGACTAGTTTTTTTTTTTGAACTTGGCTTATCCAATAAGCAAATTGAACTTGATCCAATCAAGATCAAACTAAATCTAATTAAATTATATTTAATTAAACTTAATTTTAGTTCTTTGGCTTAATTAAATTAAGCTAATTAGCAATCTAATTGCTAATCGATCCTCCTGCAACACTTGTGTTAGGTTAAACATCAATCATATTGATCGTTTAACCCTAGAACAATTCTTAATCTTTGATCAACCATCCGATCAGGTCATGAGCTTTAATGAGTGTGACTTCATCTATCCAAACTAAAGCTAGTAGTGTAGGAATAGATTCCTATATCAATCAAAGTAACCATCTAGTAATGGTGTCCGACGGTTGGATTGGTCGAATGTGTAGAACAACATCCTTAGAACCCATGTGGATATAGTTTCCATATAATTCATCCTTTTAACGAAAATGCTCATAAGACACCTTATAGTTCAACTATCAACTCTAATCAAGCTGTCCACATTGTATTTCAAAATATCAAATTCATCTGATGGATTATCCTAGCCAAGATTTTGCTATATTGAAATACAGTGATACATTCTCCTTCAACTCTTGGAGTGGTCAATCTCATCTTGATCACATACCAACTTCGCAAGTACTTGACTGTACCCAAAAGCCTTCCACTACTAAATTAGAAATTCAGTTAGTTCAGTACCAAAGCATAGTGAGTTTCTTGTAAGTCACTAAGGTGATCTCAGATCTAAAGGACACTTATATTCCATCAGAGACATTCTTGATAGTAGAATGCTTTGAAGTTGGTCATATTCAATGATAATGTACCCATACATCTCACCTGTATGCCATACCTGTGTCTCGACACTCCTTAGTTAAAAGGATAACCAATCCATATGGCATACAGTGATCTATGCTCGATAGATGCTGTCGTCCTAATTAACAGCCTATCATTTGATCGTGAACTATTTTAAGGACTAATCGATAAATCCTCTCTTTATTAAAGCTAAATAGGCCTAAGAACTTCATCACAATAATGAAGTTCATTAGAAGATGAATACTTTATAATGAAAATATCAAAAAAATATTTTATTTATTAATAAATTAATTATAATTATAATATAGCTCAATTGTCAATAGATTGACGATTGACTTTGGGATATATTTTCCAACAACATCCACTTGTCCTAAAGCCACTCGGCACAGTGTCTAATACCCATCTTCGACTTATGGTTGTCGAACTTCTTTATCATCAGGACTTTAGAGGGGTTGGCCAGGTTCTTTTTATCGATCTTTTGAAGATCGATGTCACCTCAATCCACGACCTCCCAAACTAGATGGAAGCAACGTAGGATGTACTTCATTCGCTGGTTTACCTTTGGTTCCTTCACCTGAGCTATGGCACTAGTGTTGTCCTACTAGAGCAGAACTGGTCCATCTAGGAAGGGTGCTACTCCAAGCTCGATGATAAACTTTCTCAGGCACATAGCTTTCTTCGTGGCATCTGATGCTGTGATGTACTCTGCTTCGCAAATAGAGTTTGCCACAGTATGCTGCTTGGAACTCTTTTAGCAGATAGATCCATCATTCAGAGTAAAGATATATCCTGACATGCTTCTACTGTCATCATGGTTAGATTGAAAGTTGGAGTTTGTAAACCCCATAAGTTTCAGATCTAACTCACCATAAACCAACCATTGGTCCTTAGTATTTCCCAAATACTTAAGGATAGCTTTAACCATTTTTCAATAATTTTCTTCAGAGTCAGATTGGTATCTACTCACTACTCCTAGTGAGTATGCCATGTCTGATCTCATACATATCATGGCATATATGATAGATCGCACTACTGAAGTATATGAGACTCTACTCATATGCTCTCTCTCTTCAGGAGTTGTCGGACAATCCTTCTTAGAAAAAGATTCCATGGCCTATCGAGAGATAGTCCTTTTTAGAATTCTCCATGCTGAACCTCTTCAGCATAGTATCTATGTACGTAGACTGGGATAACCCAAGCATCCTTTTAGATCTATCCCTATAGATCTTCATCCCTAGGATGTAGGATGCTTCACCCAAGTCCTTCATGGAGAACTATGATGACAACTATACTTTTATTCCTTGTAGTGTGGAGATGTCATTCTTGATTAAGAGAATGTCATCCACATACAAGACAAGAAATACCAATGCTGGACTATTTTCCCACTTATAAATTAGGACTCTTCTCCATTCTCAATGAAGCCATACATTTTGATCACCTTATCAAAATGCATGTCCAACTCTGAGATGCCTGCTTCAATCCATAAATGGATCTCTAAAGCTTGCACACCTTAGACTCATCAATGGATGTGAACCCCTTAGGTTGTATCATATACACCTCTTCAGTCAGCTCTTGATTTTGGAAAGCTATCTTCATATTCATTTACCAGATCTCATAGTCCAGATGGACAGCTATCGCAAGCATTATCCGAATGAATTTGAGCATTGCCACAAAGGAGAACATCTCATCATAGTTAATATCATAACATTGACGATACCCCTTGGCAACCAGACGGACTTTATAGGTCTGCACCTTTCCATCTATGCCCCTTTTTCTTTTGAAGACCCATTTGCACCCAATGAATTTAACCCCTTCAGGTGGGTCAACCAATGTCCGCACATCATTGATCTTCATGGACTCCATTTTGAATTTCATGGTCTCAAGCTATTTCTCAAAATTGGATCTCTACATAGCATCCGTATAAGTGATCGGATCCTCATCGTTCTCATCATGTTCAATGGGATCACCATCCCGAATCAAGAAATCATAGTATCTATCTGGATGATGCGGTACTCTATCAGATCATCCTAATAGTGTAGGTACACTAGGCTTCGGATCTGGTCTAATCAAATCTGACTTAGGTTTAGCTATAGGTATCGATTTTTCTACCTATTAAACTTCATCAAGTTCAACCTTAGAGGACAGTTCCTTCACCAAGAAACTCTTTTTCCAACAAGGCGCCTTAAGGCTAACGAACACATTTTGTTCATCAGCATGATAGAAATAGTATCCTTTGGTCTCTTTTAGATATCCTATAAATGTACACTTATAGACCTAGGTCCAAGTTTATCTATAACTAACCATTTGACATAAGCCGGATACTCCCAAATCCTAAGGTGTGAAAGTGCTGTCTTACGCCCTATCCATATCTCATATGAAGTCTTAACTATAGACTTACTTGAAATTCTATTTAATAATAAGTCGATTCAAGTGGATGTCCCCCAGAAGGATATCAGCAAGCTGACAAAATCCATCATAGATTGGACCATGCCTAATAGAGTCTGATTCCTTCTTTCAGACACACCATTATGTTGTGGTGTTCCTGGAGGTGTCTATTAAAAGAGAATCCCATTCTCTCCTAGATATGTAAGAAACTCATCAGTAAGGTATTTCCCTCCTCGATCAGACTGAAGAGTTTTAATACCTTTTCTAGTTTATTTTTCTACTTCACTTTGGAATCGTTTGAATATTTCAAATGAATCCGACTTGTGTTTCATCAGATAGACATATCCATATCTGGACAGATCATCTATGAAAGTGATGAAGTAGAAATATTTATCTCTGGCACTTGTGCTCATTGGTCCATATACATCAGTATGTACTAGACCTAAGAGCTCAGTGACTCTCTCACCCTTTTTAGTAAAAGATGACTTGGTCATTTTACTAAGAAGACAAGACTCATAGGTTGGAAGTGATTCACAATCACTGACTTCGAGGATTTCCTCTTGAGTCAACATATTTATCCTGTTCTTATTTATATGATCTAGCCTATAGTGGCATATATAGATATCTGACACACTATCTAATCTAGGATGCTTGCCAGTTGAATAGACTATGTTAATAAGTTGTGATAGCATATACACATCATTGTTTAAATATCCATAGAAAATAGTAACACCATTCATAATGATATTACAAACTTATTTTTGTATTAAAATTTTATAATCATTTTTGGCCATAAGGCTTATAGAAATATCATTTAAAAAAAAAAAAGGACAGAAATGATAATTACTAAGAACAATGGTATGAAACTCAAATACAAGTTTCAGGATTCGTAAAGCTAGAACTGGAACTGATCTTCCATCTCCAACGTTCAGGAACCTTTCGCCTTGCTCGAATCTCCTACTGACCTACAACTCTTGCAATAAATTATAAATATGGTAAGGGCTACCAATATCTAATACCCAGTCGGTATAATCATGAATAGAGAAATTATAAGAAATTATCATATAAATACCTTGCCCAGCAACAGCTTGCTTCTTTCTCTGCCTGTTCGAGTCCAGGAAGATAATGTACTAAGGACAGTTCCTCTTCCAGTGCCTCTGCTTCTTGCAAAAGAAGCATTCAGCTTAACTCTTATCAGGCTTGATCTTCTTGGCCTAGCCCTGCACAGATGTCACAGCCTGAACTTGCACCTTCTTAGCTTTCTTCTTTTTGTTCTTCTTTCCTTTCCTAAAGGATTGAGAACTAGAAGACAAGCCTCCCACTATGTTCACTGACTCCTTATAGAGTTGGTGATCCTTCTCAAAGTTCTGAAGCAGCCCCAGTAACCCATGGTAGTCTACTTCAGGCTTTGTCATTCTAAAATAAATGAGGAATGGGAGAAAAGACTTGGGCAGCGAGTTCAGTATTGTATCCTTCCCAAGCTGTTTATGCAAGGAAAAGCCAAGCTTCCTCAATCGCTCTATTAGCTCAATCATGTATAATACATGATCAGTGACAGAGGCACCATCCTGCATCCTAGCATTGAAGATGGCACAACTAGTCTTATGCCTTTCAATGTCATCGGATGTGCCAAAAGAATCCTCCAACACTTGAAGCATATCTTTTGGCTGAGCCATCTTAAATCTATGATTGAACTCATCGCTCATGGCAGCTAGCATAATGCAGCGCACCATGGTTCGATCACTGAGCCACTTCTGATAAATGTCTTTAACTATTCCACATGCATTGATAGCTGGCTCCACAGGTGCAGGATCCATCAATACATATAGGATCTATTCATGCTCTAGGACTATCTTCAACTTTCAGTATCAGCTATCAAAGTTGGGTCCCACCAACTTATCATTTTTCAATAATGATCAGAGCGATATAAAAGTAGCCATATCTGCACAAAGAGAAATCATAACATAATTAGTAACTAATTCATTAAATCTAAAGATTTAGAATTTAATCAAAATATTCTTTCACTATTTTATTCAAATTGATAGTCTTTACCTCTAATTCAAGGAATTACCCTAATTTCTTAGTAGGTACTAGAATATATATAGACTGCACATGAGCCTAACTTTGGTTGGCCAACCCATGTACATCTAAGGATAGATTCATAACTAATTATTTCTCTAAATAATTTCTAATAATTAAATTTTTGCCCCAGTCCCTAATCAATAGACTTTGGCCTCCACTAAAAAGGTCCAATTAGATCCAACCATTAACATGATCATACTTAGTCCATCAAACCAATGAGTGATTAGGCCCAATTTTGGTTGGCTAACCTAACCACCATTTAGAATGATGCAGCCAAAAAATTATATATTGAATGATAATTCCATTAGTCGATAAACACCAGGCCTTTGGGCCTCTAATGATTATCCAACTAATGGATCCATTATCATCCACTTAATGAGAGGCTATGATCTAGTTGTCATAATAACTATTTTATTTTAAGGATCTAATAATTTTAGAAGATTTAATTTGAAGATGAAAAAAGGTCAGATGAATCAGCTTGTCATGATCATCTCACTGGCTTCATCAAGTCAGCTTAAGGGAGACCATTAATAGGCTGGTCTAGAAGCACCTAAATTAATCATACTGATTTATCTAGCTAACATGGGTTAGCTCGAATAATCAAGTTATCCGATCAAAACATCATTTCACAAAGAGGCTAGGTAAGTTTGATTAGTGGAAGGGTCTGGCAAAGCTTGCCTCAGACATATCAGAAATGGTCAGATAAGTAGGCTGCCAATTAAAGACCACTGATTTGGTTTACCTTAGACACCAACTAGTTTAATTAGTCTTGATTAGATCAACCTAATAGTTCATGCTAGATAGCATAGCCAAGAATCAAGTCCATCTTGGGTCTCGTTAAAGACATGGACTTAAGCAACTATAACTATTGTATTTGATCTAAAGAATCCTTGATCTAATCTAAGACAATAATTGATTAGATTTAGTCAATTTTCTAATTAAGTTTATTTTTTAATCTAATCCTAGGTCTAATCCAATTAATGGACCTAATCTCCACTAACTCATTTAACCCAATGTGTTATGATTTATGTCTTAGGATCTTCAATTCACAACCCTAGATCATAATCAAATAACTTCTTAATTCTTAATTAAGTTTTGGACTAAGGGGTGGGGTTCGACTTCTCAAAAATAATTTTTATATTTATAAAATATTTTTACAACATGGTTCTATCAATCAAGTTGCATGTTTGATTCATAATCAATATGCAAACATGATAAGCATGAAACTATTTTAGATCTAATCTAAATAGGTTAATGTAATTGAAATAGTTTCAACTATAATCAATCATAAATTATCTTAGATCAAATCTAACATATTTATAATGATCAAAATTAGATTAAAATATTTTTAATTAGATTATAAAATTTTTTAGATTTAATCTAAAATTTTATGATGAATATTTTAGATTAGCACATACTAGGACAACCTCTCTACTGTAAGGAGTAAACCTTACAGCAGGATAACCTTATAATCAGTCCGTACAATCTAAAATTTTTATTTTTAAATTTAAAATTATTTTAAATCTATTAAATTTAAATAAAATTAGATCACATCTAATAAATTTATAATTAGAGATAAATCTACAGGAATTAGGACAACCTCTCCACTATAAGGGATAAACCTTACAGCAGGACAACCTTATAATCAGTTCGTGTAATCTGATTTTAAATTTTAGATTTAAAAATTAGATTATAAATAAAATTTAATCTAAAAAATAATCTAAACATACTTAAATAATCATGTAATAATAAACCTGGCTCAGATACCAGTTGAAGGAATCAGATCTAGGGTTTCAGGGCTAGATTTTGAAACATTTTCAAGATCAGGCAGTGAAAGACTAAAATTAATCAAAATTAATTTTTAATATAAAAAATATTTTAGATCTAATATTCTATTATATAATCATGGCATGTCACTAAGTCAAAAATTGAAATATAAGAAAGAAACTAAAACATGTTGATCACATCAATATGCATATACACTATATCTAATGCAGGTATAAAGAAAATAGATCAGATCTATTACCTATGCAAGTTAGACATTCTAGCTTACTGATCTAGACTTGAGAATGATGTTTCAAGCCGCACATGCATCTGGCCTCTAGGAGTTATCCACATGAGCCCACAAATCATGATCAGAAGTCCTGATGCAGGAAATCAGCACAGTATGCTAGTATTATGTGATCCTTCTTCGATGGTCGATCTGATGCCTCCTTCTTCTGGATTTGGACTCTTCCAAAGATAAAAAGTAAGAGAGAAGATTTTAGAAGTGAGACACTCTCAAAAATCTGAAAGGAGGAGGAAGGGAAGAGATGAACACAGCAACCCTAGAAGAAGACCCTCTTCTTCTTCTCTTTGCTTTCACCAAGACACCTAGTTTTGTATTTATAAAATCCCAACGCCCAAGACACTTTCTCCTTAGTTTTCACACACCCAAAATTCCTCTCAATGATCTAGAGCATATCTAAAAGTTAGCCCAAAATTCATCCTATATATAAAGATATGGAGGAGTTCTTGTCTAGGTCAAATACCTAGACAAGGAATGTCCAATTTGGGCAAGACAAGGGGTGCCCAACTCTTGGGTGCCCCCTCCAATATTTTTAGCATGGACCATCTGAGAAAGGAACATAAAACCTTCTCTATTTTACCATGAAAATCTAAGAGAAATTAGAGAGGAGGGCGACACACATGGGTGGAAGAATTTTGATTTTTCAAAATATCTCATAGGATTTGAAACCAAAACAAACTCCCTATTTGACTAGGTCCACTGCCTAATTTTCATATGAGAAAGAGAGGAGAGAAGGACGTACATGAGAAGGCCTGGGAGAGAAGTTTTTGTCACACAAAGAAAAAAGAGAAAGAGGGCATGGGGTGTGGGGGGCTAAGGTGGCGCAAGGTGGAATCCTAGTCTTACTAGGATTCCATTTATGACTTGGTCAAAATTATTTCTCAAACCAAATTAAACCAAAATTAATTCAATCAAATAAAATTAAGCCCTAACTCAATTAAAAATTTAATTAAATTATATTAAATTAGATTTAATTTTGATTTAATTTTTTAATCAAATTAGGAAACTGAGTTAACCTATGTCCTAGTTGAACTAGGATTAGTTTTTTTGCACTAGTGTTTTTTGTACTTGATCCAATCAAGCCTAAACTAAATCTAATTAAATAATATTTAATTAAAATTAATCTTAGTCCTCTGGCTTAATCAAATTAAGCCAATTAGCAATCTAATTGCTAATCGATCCTCCTGCAATACTTGCACTAGGTTAAACATCAATCATATTGATCGTTTAATCCTAGAACTATTCTTAATCATTGATCAACCATCCGATCAGATTATGACCTCTAATATATGTGACCTCATAGATCCAAATCTAAGCTATAGTATAGGAATAGAGTCCTATAATAATCGAAGTAACCATCTAGCAATGGTGTCCGACGGTCGGATAGGTCAAATGTGTAGAACAACATCCTTAAAATTCATATGGATATAGTTTTCATATAATTCATCCCCTTTACCAAAATGCTCATAAGATACCTCAGAGTTCAACTATTAACTCCAATCAAGCTATCCACATTGTATTTCAAAATATCAAATCTATCTGATGGATTATCTTGGCCAAGATTTTGCTATATTGAAATACAGTGATACATCTTCCAACTCTTGGAGTGATCAATCCCATCTTGATCTCACACCGACTTCACAAGTACTTGATTATGCCCAGAAGCCTTCTATTACTAAATTAGAAATTTAGTTAGTTTGGTACCAAAGCATAGTGAGTTGCTTGTAAGTCACTGAGGTGATCTCAGATCTAAGGGACACTTATACCTATCCCATCCAAGACATTCTCGATAGTAGAATACTCTGGAGTTGGTCATATTTAATTACAATATATCCATACATCTCACCTGTATGCCATACCAGATCTCCACACTCCTTGGTCAAAAGGATAACCAACTCATATGGCATACAACGATCTATGCTTGATAGATGCTGTCATCCTAATTAACATCTTATCATTTGGTCATGAATTATTTTAAGGACTAATCAATAAATCATCTCTTTATCGAAGCTAAATAGTCCTAAGAACTTTATCACAATAATGAAGTTCATTAGAAGATAAATATTTTATGATAAAAATATCAAAAAAATATTTTATTAATTAATAAATTAATTATAATTATAATATAGCTCAACCATCAATAGGCTGATAATTGGCTTTGAGACACATTTCACAACATCACCATGCCCCAACTCCTTGGAGCATCTATCCCCACGCCCTCTCCCACTCTCTCTTAGATTTTTATTATAGAAAAATTAGATCAAAAATAAAGGATAAAGACTTTTAAACAAAATCACAAGAGAATACAATCTTCTCTCTTATCTTGTCTCTTCAAGATATCAACTTTTGATGTCATAATTGAAGGCTCTTCTCCAAGAATTTTGGCACCCCAAATCTCCATGCCCTTAACCTCATTCTCATCTATTTTACCATGGAAAATTAGGTACTTTTGATGCTAACAAACTCCTATAAAATAAGAATCGCCAACATCCCTTGGACTAGGTCAACACCTAGTCATATAAGGAAACATCTTGAGAAGTTTTAGGAGGTTAAGGGGGCATCCAACTCTTGGATGCCTCTCCCTAATTTTTAGGTGAGAGATCCAGAAAACACATGCACAAAATGAAGAAAATAGGGGTGCACAAAAAGAGGAGGCGAGAGAAATAAATCTGCAAAGAAGAGGTAAGTGTTTTGGATTCTAAGGACTCTTTCGTAAGGAAACCAAGACACAACCAATTGCAAGTTTTGACCAATTCAAAAACAAAATTCCAAATTATCAAAGATTTGGGGCATGGAATACCTTCTTAGGTGTGGAAATATTTACATAAACATTAGAAAGAAAAATCATATGGGGTGAGGACTAAGAGAGAGCTAGGTGCAGGAGATATAGAAGAAGTCCTAGTCTAACTAGGACTCTTCTATTAAGACTAGGTCAAACTTACTTACTTCCTATTCTAATTAGTATTGAGTCAACCTAATTAATAGATAATTTTAATCTAATTAAAAGTCTAATTAAATTAGATTTAAATCATATTTAAATTTAATTTAATTTTTAATTAAATTAGAAATTAGATGTACTCAAGTTCTAGTCAAATAGGAACTTGTTCTTTCTTGCAATTGGCTTATCCAATAAACCAATTAGACTTAATTCAATTAAGTCTAAACTAATTATAATTAAATATAATTCAATTAAACTTGGTCTTAGCTTGATTGCTCAATTAAATTGAGCCAATTAGCAATCCAATTGCTTATCGATCCTCTTGCAACACTTGCATTAGGTCAAACATCAATCGTATTGATAGTTTGACCTTAGAATGATCTTCAATCACCGATTAACCATTTGGTCAGATTTCAACCTCTTATATGAGTGACTCCATAGGTTTGAATCTAAGTCGATAGCATAGAAACCAATTTTTGTATCAATCAAAATGATCATTTAACAATGGTACTCGATGTTTGGATAGATTGAATGTATGCAAAGCAATATTCTTAGAACCTTGGTTTATGGTCATCATATAATTTATCTCTATAACTAATAATGCTCAAGATGACTTTGAGTACGTTGTCAACACTCATACAAGTCATCTCTATTGTATCTCAAAATTTTGCAAATCCTATGACTCCTCACGAGGATTACCCAGGCCTAGATTTTGCTAAATTGAAACACAATGAGACATTCTCTTCCTGAAGTTAATCAAGAGGTGGTAATCCTATCTTGACTCACACACCGACTCTATAAGTACTTGACTATACCCAAAAATCTTTCAAATTTATATTAAAAATATAAACAGTCCGACATCAAAATACAGTAAGTTGCTTGCAAGTCATTATGGTGATCTTAGGTTGGAAGGACACTTATACCCATTGGTCTTAGCTAGCTATTTTTGACAGTAGAGTGCTACATTGGTCACACCCAGTGTAGATGTACTACTACATATCACATAGATATCATACCAATGTCTCCACACCACTTGGTTATGAGGACAACCAACGCATATAGCATATGGCGACCTACAGTCGATAAGTTATCATCCTTGCAAATAACTTATCATTTGATTGTGAACAGTTTAAGAATCATCCGATAAATCCTTCTTTATTGATTGATTATGGTTCTAAGAACTTCATCATAATTTAGGAGTTCATTTAAGGAAGATAGAACTTTTATGATGAACCAGCCAAATAACTATTATTATTAGATAATTCATATACTAATTTCAATCATTTACCACTTAGATGATTAGTTTCAAAACACATTTTCCAATAACTCCCACTTAGACTAAAGTCAATCAGAATGATATCAAATATTCTATCTTCCACTTGAGTTTGTAGAACTTTTTAGTTCCGAGGCCTTAGCAAATGGGTCGATCAAGTTGTTCTTTTTCATCGAGCTTCTAAAAGTCGATGTCACTCAGATCTAATGTCTTAGGTGAAAGCGATGCAGAATATGCTGGTCTTTTGGTTCTTTAGCCTAAGCTATAGCTCTAGTGCTATGATAGGACTGGACCATCGATGGAGGGTGCCACTTTCAACCTACTAATGAACCTCAATAACTACACACCTTACATGGCAGCATCATATGCTATGATGTACTCTACATCACTAACTGAATAGGCTACAGTATCCTGCTTGGAATCTTTCCAGCAGATTGCTTTTACAATTAGGGTATGACCCGATACTCTCCTATTGTCATCTTGATCTGACTAAAAACTAAAATCAAAATATTCATTAGTTTTAAGTCAATATCTCCATATTTGAGTTATTGGATCTTAGTATTTCTCAAATACTTAAGAATTGTCTATACAATCTTCCAGTGGTTCTCACTTAGATCAGACTGGTATCTACTCACTATCCTTAGCGAGTATACCATATCTGATTTTGAACATGTAGAAATTAGATGACAGCCAAACCTTTATTTCTTGTAATGTTGGAATGCCATTTTTTATTAAGAAAATTTAATCCACAGACAACATAATGAATAACACTACAGAATATTTCGTCCAATTACAAATGCAGGGTTTATCTTTATTCATAACAAAGACATATATTCAAAACGTATGTTCGAACTCTGAGATGATAGTCAGAGGGGCTTATAGGTCCTTACCTTCTCATTTACGCTACTCTGATCCTTTTGAAAATTCATTCACACCCAGTGGGTTTTGTCCCTTTAGGTGAGTCAACTAGTATCCACACATTATTGATTTTTATGGACTTTAATTTGGATTATATGGCTCCAAGCCACTTCTTAGAGTCAGACCACTATATAGCATCCATATAGGTGATCGAATCCTCATTGTTCTCATCGAGCTCAACATAATCATCATCCCAGACCAAGATACTGAAGTATCTATCCAGCTAACATGGTACTCTACCAAATTTTCTTAAAGGTGCCACTTTAATTGGGCTCCGAGTTTGATCTAATCAAATCCAGTTCTGTAGGTTTATTAGATTATGTTGGTTCTTTTCTACTAGTCAAACTTTTCCAAGTTCAACTTGATAGACATCAATTCCTTCTTTAAGAAACTCTTTTTGAAAAGGAATGCCTTAGTATTGATGAACATCTTATGTTCTTCAGCATGGTAGAATTAATAACCCTTAAACACCTATTAGATCAGGATCCAAGTTTATTTGTGTGCAAACCTTTGACATAGGCCGATCAACTCCAAAATCCGAAGGTGAGAGAGTTTAGGTCTACGCCCGATCCATACATATGCAGTCTTCACAATAGATTTACTCAGTATATTTTTAGAGTAAACAAATAGTCATAAGAGCACCACCCCAAAACAGGCAAATTAGTGAACCCTATCGTCGATTGAACCTATCTAACAAAGTTCAATTTCTTCTTTCCGATACACTATGTTTTGAAAAGCAATTCACTAAGAGAGAATTCTATTCTCTCTTAGATATGTCACAAACTTACTAGAGAAGTATTCGCCTCTTCGATCTGATCAAAGAGTTCTAATACCTTTTTTAGTTTGTTTTTCTATTTTATTATTGAATCATTTGAATATTTCAAATGATTTAGGCCAATCATACCCATGCTCAGATAGATCGTCTATAATGAAATATTGATATCTTCCTCTGGTACTTAAGTTCATATGTCCGCATATATTACTATGCATGAAACTTAGAACTTTATCAGCTCTTTTATCTTTTCTAGTAAAAGATGATTTTATCATCTTTTCAAGAAGACAAGACTCACAGGCTATCAATGATTCACAATCATTGATGTTGAGATTTCTCTCGAGCTAATCCGTTTATTCTATTCTTGTCAAGATGACTAAGCTTATAATGCCAAAGATAGACATCCATGACGTAATCTAACTTGGATGTTTATTAAATATGTATATTACACTTAACAGACTTTATAAATATTAAACATCATTTCTTTATTATCCCTAAATTATTGTAATATTATTCATAATAATATCACAACAATCCTTCTTATTGATAAATGATAATCATCTCTGATTAAAAAGCTAATAGAGATTACATTTATCATAAATGATGGATAATAGTGACAATCACTTAAAATGATATATTTTTAAAAATAAGCTTGATAGTTTCTAAAGCTAGGATTGAAATAAGACTTCCATCTCAAATATTCAGGTATTTCTCACCATTTTCAAACATTCTACGTACTTATAGTCCTTGCAACAAATTACATAGGACTACCAATATCCAATACCCAGGTAGTAGAATTTTAAATAAAATTTTTTTTAGGTATTATCATATAACATTTTTGATGAGTAACTCTTGCACCTTTCTTTTATTTAGCCGATTATGGTCAAGGAAAGCAAGACAATTCTTCTTCCTACGATCTTGCTTTTAATAGTAGAAGCATTATGCCTGATTTAGGTCAATATTGGACTAATTATTTTGACTGGGGTAAGAAGTCTCAGTACAAATTCATTCATACTGCTGAACCAAATTCAACTTTCGATATTAATTATTGAAGTTGGGTCCCATAAGTCATCGCTATCTAATAGTGATCAGAGTAATTAGGGTTTAGTCTTATTCTATGAAAAGAGAATAATGACCTAATGTATATGAATTATTTTAAGCCTACAGACTTAGACTTTAGTCTTAAGGTTCTGTTACTATTTTATTCAAATTGGTAGCCTCTACCCCCAATTCAGGAAATTACTTTAATTCCCTAGTAGGTATTAAAATCAACATAGACTATCCACAAGCCCGACTTTGGTTGGCCAACCCATGTGCATCTATGGATAGGTTCATTAACCAATTATTTTTCCAAACAACTTCTAGTAATTTAATATTGCCTTAGAAATCTAATAAGTAGGCTTTGGCATCCACTGTAAGGATTTGATTAGGTCCAACCATTAACATTACCATACTTGGTGCATCTAATCAATGAATGATTAAGCCCAACTTTGGTTGGCCAACCTAATCACCATTAGAGAGATACTTCTAAGTTATCATATTATGAATAATTATTTTATTAGTCAATAAGCATCAGGCCTTTGGGCCTCCAATGATTATTGAGTTAATGGATCCATTATCATCCAACTTAATGGGAAACTATGACTCAGTTATCTTCATAACTTTATCATTTTAAGGATCTAATAATTTTAGAGAATTTAAATTATTAGTGATTTAAGGATAGAAAGAAAATGGATCAATTTGCTCCCACTGACTGTTAGATATATGTGTCCTAGAAGCCAGAATTGGCTGACACTTGTAATACACTTCTAGGGGCAAAATTATAATTTTGACTATAATTAATGAAATGGGTTATTTTCTATCACACCTGTGTATTTAGTGTCTGTGATACATCCTTTGAGTTAATGGTAATGATAATTCATATTTTCAAGAGTTGAAAATTTAAGACATGAATAATCATTATTAACTCATAAACAGCTCCCGACCATAGGATCATCACGAGGATGGTGATTGATCCGGAAGGTTGGTGTACGATCGCTTCTCTTTAGTAGATGAGTCTTAAGTCTACGGTGTGGAGACACCGGAGCGAGAGTACAGGTACTCGTTAGAGAACGAGGGCACTGAGCGTGACCACCTCGAGTAGTCATTAGGAAGTCTACCTTCTCGTCAATGACTGACTCGATGCTGCAGTAGTGTGTCTGGTTCTTTGACCTGAGATGCATCGGCAGTTCACCTTGAGGGTGTTATAGTTTGACTACACCATTACTCGGTCTCCTAGCCATATGGAACCCTGAGGTGTATGTTGGCTATAGCATGTTCATTGTAGGAACTGGATTGCATCAAGATGGGAATCTATCTACCTCGGTGGTAGAGGAGTAGCCCTATGATGATCATGAGAATCAAGTCCAGAAATCCATGGCCATGGTAGAGTGAAATAATAGAAAGAGTTTCTATTTAGATTTTCACATTGGACTCGAATCGAATGATTACATCATATGACAGAGACTAGGGTTTGACGAGTTCACCTTAACCCTAATCTGATCGGGGCTCAAGATAGAAGAACTGAATCACACAGGTAGCTGCACCAAGAGGTTCGCATTCAGCTCTGATGGGTTGCCACCATATACTGCTAGGTGTCACTGGTGGATTTTGGGAGCAATTAGAATGATTTAGATGATCGATCATTCTAGCTGTTCGAATCAGAAGAGTTCTGATCCATCGAAAGGAGTTTCGATGATGTCGATATGATAGAGATCATGACATATCCCATTACCATACAGAACTGAACCTAACTGGGTCACACAAACAAGGGTTTGAATCTGGTGATCATCAATTGAACTGATCTAGTTCAATTGATCTGAATGAGATTCAATTAGGTTCAAGGAAATCGTGCTAGCACTCGATTGAACCTAACGTTCTTCTTTTACTATCATAAATAAGTTGTCCTGACTGAGCCAAAGGAGTTTGTGCTCAATCAGAGGCCTTCATATGGTCTGACTGGAGGTTGTCCAAGTCAGAATAGGTTGTCTTATTTGTAAGACATTACCTGCCATTTTTGGTCACCTGCCATTTCTTGTTCTTTGACTTTGGTCAAAAGTCTACCTTTGACTGGTCAAACGTTGACCATTGACCCTTTGACTTTTGACCACATGTCATGCACCTATTGGAGAGCTGGTGGGGGCCTGTCCCCCTGCCAGAACCTGGCAAGGAGAAGGGCGCACGCCAAGGGTGGCGTGAGCCCAAGTAGGAGGCGCCTAGGAGTCCTTGTTGGACGAGGACTCCACCTCCCTTTAGGATTCCAATCAGAGTTCTACTAAGAATCTAGTTTGACTGGTCTTAGGCGCCCTCTAAGGAGGAATCCAGGGGTCTCTATTCCAACCAATCAGATTTAGATCTGATTTCACAAAGGGTTGTGATTGGTTGAGAGGAAGAGGAGTTGGATCACAAGAGGTCTATAAATAAGACCCTGCGCCCAACCCTAATTCTAAGTGTTGAATTCAATTAGATACGCCCCAAGGCTGCCTCTCCCCTCCTTCTCCATGCCATAGTCTCTTCTCCCCTTGCTCTCCACGTCCAAAAGGAGTTTTGGACTTAGGTTGGTGCGATTCAGATCAAGGAAAGGCGATCAAAAGCAAGAAGGCTGCGCTGCTGCAAAAGGACGACTGCAGATCTTCAAAAGAGTTTTGAAGATCCTCCAGATCAGATCCAGATCTGATTTTTGGAGGTGTGATAGAGAAGAAGAGGATCTCCAGATCCAACCCGAGTGGATACCGGTAGAGGCCAGGCGCTTGCGTGGCTAAGATCCAGAACCTTCCGCTGCAATCAGGATCATCTACAGGGTAATAGGATTACCCAAATCAGGTAAATTAAATTTGATTTAATTTATCTTATTTTATTTTATTTATTAAAATAATAAGAATCAGATCTGAAAATATATCAAGATCTGATTGAGATCAAGAGAAAAATTTTTGAAATATATCTCTTGATCTAATCAGATCTGAACGAACCTGGACCGGGAAATCAGGATTTCCCTTCAACTGGTATCAGAGCCATGGTTCTAAAATTGTTTAGATCTGATTTTAATTTTATTTTAATTAGAAAATAAAGTGATTTCAGATGTCACATGAGATGTGATCAGATCTGAAATCAGAAAAATTAAAATTAAATGATTTGGATCTAAGAACATGAAGATATGCATGACTAGTTCTAGAATAGAATAGTTCTATAGAATAGTTTTGCATGTCTTTGATTTAATCTGATTAAATCATATTTTAGATCTTCTTATTTACTATTTTCTGATATTATAAGTGTTATAATAACATCTGATAAAATAGCAAATAAAAATTATTTAATTTTAAATATCATATGAGATATGATTGATGCATGTCTAGACTAGTTGTAGAATAGTTCTACATAATTGTCTAGATTAGAATTTATTTTGATTAGATCAATTTAAATCTAATTTTTTAGATTATTATGAGATAATTTAGATCTAAAAATATCATGCATGATTTGATACATGAGATGTATGCAAAATATGCCTTGATTAGATCTAAATTTGTATATGAGATATATGATATAGATCTATAACTGTTTTGTAGATTTACATGTTCCTGATTAAGGCGTTCCTCTTGGCCGTCCGGTCATAAGAACGAAGAAGGGTTTAAAGGCCCTCTCTTCCCATTCGATGGGGTGTTCTTATGATGTGTAGGGGTGCTGCGTGTTCGTCCTTAATCAGAAATCCAAAACTTACTTTCTGCAAAACCCTAGATCCTGAAACCCTAGGATTTATTGTGCATATTTTGTTTATGAACCCAACTTAATTAAGAATTAAGTTTATGGAATATTAATTAGGTCTAAAATTGAGAATTTCAGATCTAAGACATATTCATAATACTGGGTTCGGGCTTGGGTAGCTCAATTAGGTCTAAGCGGTTGATCAAACCGAATCAAGAGTTGGTTAGATGGGATCAACAATGCTTAAATTGACCAGCCTAATAGGATTAAGTCTGGGTCAAGATCGAGTCACGATCAAGCAAGACCTAATTAGGCTCAGAGGTTAGAGTCTGGATTGTAGGCTAACCCAATTGGTTCTGACTCAACAATTTGGTGTCTAAGGTAAGTTTGGCACAGACGACCGACTGGTTTTTAATTGGAAGCTACTCGACCTGAATGCGTTCTTGTGCGAGTTAATGGCATATTCCTTCCACCGGTCTCACTTACCTGGCCATATCTGTTGACACAGTTCTGATCTGAGGTGGTCAATAATCCGAGCTAACCCATGCCACTAGGTTAGTCATAATTGTTATGACTAAGACAAGTCTAGTTTAATGAGACCTGAATCAATTCTCCCTAAGAAAAGATTAAGTCTGAGGTCTTCCACCATTGTAGATGTGCGGGCCCTTCCCGAGGTTGATTGTTCTCGGCTGGATACAGTGGCTCAGTTGCACCGGGAAGATGCAACCATGTCTATTAGGCATTGGATGCTATGGGCTGGAGGATGAGTTGGGCTCAATATTCTGGATACGGTGAGAGACTCAATTAGGAACCTAGTCTATGCAAATGGTGGGTCTGACTTAACTAAGGAGTGGATCAATATTTCGGATACGGTGAGATTCATGAATTAGAGACCAAGTTTGGGTGCACCATGATTAGAGAATCATTGAACAAGAGTTGTTCACTCATTGGCTAACCCATCACCAATAACTGTTAGGTGAGGTGATGAGTCAGTTGGTGAGACCGCACCACCCACTAGAAATCATTAATCGTGGAGATTTTTGCATCTCTACAGAGGGAGTGTAGGGATCCGAGAAAATAGTGGGAGCTAATTTATTTAAAAATAAAATTCCTAAACAAATTGGTCAAGTCAAAATTACAGTATCTAACTAGAATCTTTGACTCTCTACAGAAAAATATCTGCGTCCAACCCATTAGGCACGTATCCTGGACACACACATAGACTGACCGGACCCAATTATAAAGATTGGCTCAGGAACTACAAAATCATTTTGGGTTTCGAGAAGTTAACCCATATTTTGGACCAGGATCCTCCCACCTTACCAGCCGTCCATCCACTGAACAGAGAACGTCTCTGGAAAAATGGATAGACGAAGATAATAAGGCCAGATATTACATGTTGGGCTCGATGTCTGATGAGCTCCAGCGCCAACATGAAGATATCGGGACTGCTCGCCAAATGTTGGCTCACCTACAGGAGATGTTTGGTGAACAGAGTCGCGCAGCCAAATATCAAGTCATGAAATGACTTTTTAAGGCTAAGATGCGTGATGGGCAGTCAGTCCAAGATCACTGTCTGATGATGATCAAGGACATGGAAGAGCTTGAGAAGCTCGATGTGAAGTTAGACTTGGATCTGCAGAATGATATTATTCTGCAATCCTTGACTGATGCATATGGGCAATTCATCATGAATTACACATGCATAAACTTCAAATCTTGGCCGATTGATGAATATGCTGGTCACCGCCTGAGCTTTCTATGAAAGGTTCTAAAGGCTCAGTTCTTGCTATGGAATGGACTTCTTCCAAAGAAAGTCTTATGGAAAAGAAAAAGAAGTCTGTGAAAAAGCAAAAGGTGGAAGGATCAAAGAAGAAGAAGGCGAAGCCGAAGAAAAAGGCCGATGGCAAAGGAAAGTATTTCCATTGCAACAACGACGGCCATGGAAGCGGAACTGCCCTACTTACTGGCCACCCTAAAGAACAAGAAGGAAGGTCCTTCTGGAGGTATGCTCGTTATTGAGTCTAACCTTACGGTTTCTTCTGCATCCAGTTGGGTGCTTGACTCTGGTTCTAGTGCTCATCTGTGCACTTCTATGCAGGGTCTTGAGGATAGCAGGAGGCTGAGGGATGGAGACATGATCCTACGCGTCGGTAATGGAGCAAGAGTTGCTGCAGTAGCCGTGGGAACATACCCTCTGCGATTACCATCTGGTTTAGACTTAGTTTTAAAAGACTGTTATTATGTGCCTGCAGCTAGCAGGAATTTGATTTCTGTTTCATGCTTAGCACAAGAAGGTTATGTGATCACCTTCTTTAAGGACCATTGTAACATTCTTTATGAAAGAAATAAAATTGCAAATGGTTTCCTTGTTAATGGTCTTTATCAGCTACATATTGATGTACCTATTCTAAGCAAACGTGAATGCCAAACGACCCAAACGACAGATATCTATGGCACCTGAGATTAGGTCATATAGCAGAAGATAGGATTAACAAATTTGAGAAAAATGGGCTATTGAGTCCATTGACTTTTGAGTCATATCCAACTTGTGAATCTTGTCTTCAAGGCAAAATGACTAAACTCCCTTTTGTTGGACATGGGGAGAGGGCCACAGATCTCCTTGCCCTAGTACATACTGATGTGTGCGGCCCATTCGATGTGCCGGCTAGAGGCAATTTTGTCTACTTCATTACCTTTACCGATGATCTGTCTAGGTATGGGTATGTGTATCTTATGAGACATAAGTCTGAAGCTTTTGAAAAGTTCAAAGAATTCAGACATGAAGTAGAAAAACAAACTGAAAAACCCATTAAGGTTCTTCGATCAGATCGAGGAGGTGAATACCTTAGCCGGGAATTCCTAGACTATCTTAAGGAAAATGGCATAGTCTCTCAATGGACTCCACCAGGAACACCTCAACTCAACGGGGTTTCAGAACGGAGAAATCGGACTCTATTAGATATGGTTCGATCCATGATGAGCTTCACAGACCTCCCTGATTTTCTTTGGGGACACTCATTGTTAACTTCAATCTATCTACTGAATAGGGTTCTCTCTAAAACTGTTCCTACCACACCGTATGAGATATGGCACGGTAAGAAACCAAGTCTGAGTCATCTCAGAATTTGGGGTTGTCCGGCTCATGTCAAAAGACAACAAGCGGACAAGTTAGAGTTTAGGTCCTTCAGAGCTCGATTCATAGGATATCCTAAAGAGTCATTAGGATACTATTTCTACATTCCAGAAGACCACAATGTGATTGTGAGTCGACATGCCATCTTTCTTGAAAAATAGTTTATTCAAGATAGCGGCATTGGAAAATAGATCAAGCTTGATGAAAAAGTCTCACAAGCAGAACGAGCTAAGGACCAAGTGGAACCAAATCAGGTTGAGCCAATAAGAACACTACCTCCTCCACCTCGTAGATCGAAAAGAGTTTCCCGTCCCCCTGAAAGATACTTAGGTATTATTTCAGAGGATGTAGAGGAAATGTTCCTCATAGGTAATGGTGCTCATGGTGATGATCCCAAAACCTACAACGAGGCGATATCAGATATCGACTCCGAGAAATGGCTTGAGGCAATGAAGTCAGAGATCGACTCGATGCACTCAAACCAAATCTGGACCTTGGTAGATCCACCAGAAGGTATAGTACCTATTGGGTGTAAATGGATCTTCAAGAGAAAGATTGGTGCAGATGGGAATGTGGAGACATTCAAGGCTAGACTGGTGGCAAAAGGTTATAGTCAACGTGAAGGCATTGACTATCAGGATACCTTTTCCCGGTAGCTATGCTAAAATCCATCCGCACATTGCTTGCCGTTGCAGCCTATTTCGATTATGAAATATGGAAAATGGACGTGAAAACGGCATTCCTAAATGGATATCTTGAGGAAGATATCTATATGGAACAGCCGCTAGGTTTCACATCCAGTGATACTGATCACAAGGTTTGCAAGCTGCAAAGGTCCATATATGGACTTAAGCAAGCATCTCGGAGCTGGAACACTCATTTCAATGATGTGATCAAAAAGTTTGGTTTCATCAAAAATGAAGAGGAACCATGTGTTTTCAAAAGGGTCAGTGGGAGCGCTGTTGTCTTCCTCGTATTGTACGTGGATGACATCCTTCTTATTGGGAATGATATTCCCATGTTGACATCAGTCAAGATGTGGTTGTCCAAGGAATTCTCCATGAAAGACCTAGGTGAAGCATCCTTTATTCTAGGAATTAAGGTCTATAGGGATAGACCGAATAGGATGCTAGGACTTTCACAGAAGATGTACATAGAGAAAGTACTAAAGAGGTTTAGTATGGAAAACTCTAAGAGGGGATTAATACCCTTCAGACATGGTATTCATCTTTCCAAGAAAATGTGCCCCAGCACACCTGAGGAAATAGAACGCATGAGCAAGATCCCTTATGCTTCTGCAATAGGGAGCCTCATGTATGCCATGCTATGTACACGACCTGATATAGCCCATGCTGTGAGTGTCACAAGCAGATATCAGTCAAATCCAGGTGAAGAACACTGGACTTCTGTGAAATGTATCCTTAAGTACTTGAGAAGAACTAAGGATATGATGTTGGTCTTTGGTAACGGAGAACTCCTAGTCCAGGGATACACAGACTCGGACTTCATGTCCGATATAGATGATCGAAA